>VOQZ01000472.1:0-146043 GCA_008079305.1 Phytophthora palmivora | reverse complement strand
GGAAGAAGAAGACGACGATCAGGTGGATTTTAGTGCTGTTTTTGTTACGTTATGTCAATTGTTGCTGAGTTTTGCTGGTTGGATGGACTGCAGAGATGATGTGGAACGTGCACAGGATCAGAGACAACCTCTGCTGGAAGAAATTCGAGAGGATGAAGTGAGGTTGTTTGAGAATGAAGTGGACCAGGCGTCGCTCGAGCGACTCCGCACCCGCTACGAACGAGACGAGCGACAGTTCAATTGGCAGGCATTTGCTGCGCGAGTCACGTGGCTTACTGTGATTATTTCCGTGACGGTGCTTGCACTCATGTTCTACCCACGCATGCCGGACTATAATGTGTGCAACCGCGAGTTTGAATGGGAGTCCATTTTGCACAGCATCTTGGGTTTGGAGCCTAAGGTGGAGTACCAGGTGCTCGTGAGCGTGATCAATGAGAACCGCTTTGGTTTCGTGCTGGAATCGGAAGTGCTGATATTTACCATAACTCGACGCTTGTGGGGAAATGGGAGCTTGACAAACCGTGGGAGGCGAAAGCAGGCTCCATCAGCGATGTTATTGCGGGAATCAATATTAAACCTGGATATACTGAAGGAATTGCACTGTGGAAGGATTTCAGCAGGAATGAACTCATTTTTAGGATCAATGCTACGATCACTGGGTCTATCACGTGGGGGAGATACAAGGTATGTTTTGAATATTGGCTGTGCTCGGTTGCAACCGATTCTGATGTTTTACGATGCTGTAGATTTATCGCATTTCATCTTCAACACCGGACGTCGAGTTCCTAGTTGGAGCCGAATATGATCGCGGTCTCTGTAAGTGCACTGAGTACCTGACACCAACTTAGGCTTGCCTGCTTTGGCTCTCTCCTAGAGCTGTGTTCCATGCTGTCTGCCTTTCGCTCTGCTCAGGATCAAATTCATGTCAGTATACAGAAGACCTTCAACAGAAGAAGATCTATGAGCAGAGCTACAGAGTGTCAATAATTACGTGGTAAACTGCATTGTTTTAACTACATGTGCCTTAGAAACTTCCACTGGGCTGGTAGCTAACAATGTCGCCTCCACGTGCCGTGAAAACCTTCTTCAGCATCTCGTCTGCGCATGCCATGCGAGCTCGTTCGGGAGTAACGGGACTGCGCAATTCAAAGTATCCGTGGTGGCCAGCGTCTGCCCTAGCCGAGTAAATCGCTTCTTTGACAGCGAAGAAGGCACTGGAGCCCAAGAACAGTGGTGGCTCACCGACTGCTTTACTCGAGTGGACTGCGAACTTGTTCTTCTGATTGGACTCAAGCCACACATGGAAGTCCAGCGGTACGTCGTTGGCACTCGGGATTTTGTAGGCACCAGGACCTCGTGTGAACAGGTTACCACGTTTCACCCACGGGTGTCCGTTGTCACCCCAGACCAACTCTCTAACGCGAACAATCCAAATCCTTGCATGAATGCACCTTCGATCTGACCGATATCGATTGCAGGGTTAATGCTGGCACCAAGATCCATCAGGATGTCGACACTCATCATGTGAAAATCTCCAGTAAGAACGTCCAGTTCCACCACGGTGCAGGCCACACCGGTCGTGAAATAGTTGAATGCTGTGCCCACCTCAATGTTTTCAGCAACTGACTTTGAGAAGTCGTATCCGCAGCGCTCGTTTGGAACAATATAAAATCCCTGTGCCGACATGTTCACGCGTTCAAAGTAGGCGGCATTTGTGACATCACTAAATGACGCATCCGGACCCAGGCGTTCACGAATCGGTGTAAGCCGTGCCAGGATCTGCTCACATGCATCCAGCGTAGCCATTCCATACAAATCTGTGCTCATGGATGCTGCTGACGGCTGTGAGTTTGGTACCTTGTTCGTTGACGTCTCCTCGATGTGTATTTGCTCGTGCGGAATACCAAAGGCGAGTGCAGCTACTTGAATCACTTTCGTGTGCAGACCTTGTCCCATCTCAACCCCACCGTGCGATATCAACACACTTCCGTCTGCGTACACATGAACCAACGCACCACCTTGGTTCATGAACTTCGAGGTGAAGCTGATTCCGAATTTTGTGGGAATAATCGCTACACCACGCTTTTTCCAACGATTATTCTTGTTGAATGCATCAACCTCCGCTTTCTTGGACTCGAATCCGCTGCGATCAATCGTGTGTTGCCACAACGTCCGCAAGTTGAAATCTTCCAGAGGTTGTCCAAAGTGTGTGGTTTGGCCTTCGACATACATATTGCGGGAGCGAACCACTTCAGGGCTGAGCTTCAGTGACCGTGCAATGTGATCAATGTACGTCTCAGCCACGAAAAGACCCTGCGGTCCGCCAAACCCGCGGAAGGCAGTGTTGGTTGCGAGGTTGGTGCGGCACACAGTGCCGTTGCAGCGAAGATTTGGGATATTGTACGCATTGTCGCAGTGGAAAAGTGCGCGATCCATCACCGCCAACGATAAATCCATTGAATACCCTGCATTGTTGTATAAATCCACGTCCAGGGCCAAAATCGTTCCATCGCTCTTAATACCGACTTTGTATTTCGCGTAGAACGGGTGTCGGCCACCTGTAGTTAGCATGTCAACGTGACGTTCCAGTAGACATTTTACTGGGCGCTTCATCAAGTGAGCTGCGACGGCAGCAGCGCACGTAACGAACACTGTGCGGGTCTCTTTTCCACCAAAACCACCACCAATACGCTTCGTGGTGCTCGTGACCCGGTTCGAATTAATACCGAGCACTCTTGCCGCCAATACTTGTGCCTTCGTTGCAGCTTGCGTAGAGGAGATAATTTTCATTCCGCCCTCTTGAGGAATGCAAAGCGAGACATTTGTCTCGAAGTAAAATTGCTCCTGACCACCCATGTGTACCTCGCCTTCGAGGACAATGTCCGATTTTGCTAGACCTTGCTCAACGTCGCCACTGTCGATAGAGTGCACGGGGAGAATAAAAGACTTCTCGCGGATGGCTTCCTCAATTGTCGTCACGGAAGGGAGTTCCTCGTATACTACCTTTACCTTGTCGGTAGCCGCCATAGCCAGCTCGTGCGTGTCCGCAACGATGATGCCAACGGGCTGACCTACACAGAACACCTCTTTTGATGCAAAGCACTCTTCGTCCTTCAGCACAGGGCCAATTTTGTTGGAGCCAAGCCTCTCAGTTTCGAAAACTGAGGCATCGAAGAAACGGTGGACACCTTCCATAGTCAGCGCTTCACTTGCATCAATGCTTTTGATGAAGCCATGAGCACATGTAGACAAAACCAAAGCGCCATGAAGAGTCCCAGGTGTGTTAGGAATGTCGTCTGTGTATTGTGCCTCACCGCTTACTTGCAGATATGCCGACTTGTGCATGAGTGGATCTCCCACGGGTCCACGCTTTGTCGTAGCAACACCCACTGGTTGATGCTTTGAGTCTTGAAGGCCGCCAGTTTCCAGCCCAAAGCTCTGAATTCCATGAGAAATTGGGCGAGCACGATGCAGAAATGACTTGCCTGCAGACTGCTCCTTGACATCAACTACCGGAGCTTCAGGTAGCAGCGAATCCATAGCCATTTTCATCTGTAAATCGAGCTGAAGCCGCTCCGACGAGGCGACGAAGAATTTGTACAGGAATGAAGAGCACAAACTCTCTCTGTACTTTGCCATCCCGCCTGGAACACCTTCGGGAAGTTTGAAATCGCTTGAGTGTAGCACGTCGCATGCCTCATCAAACGTTGAAGCGTTAAATGCCTTACCAATGAGAAAGTGTTCTGTTTCAAGTGCAGGCTTCGTGATCGGTGCCATGCCACCATAGACTGCAGATGCATCTTGGATGGTCCACGCTCCTGTATTCCGTGAACACTCGAGGTTCACACGAATCCCCGCCGTAACAATACTTATATCATCCTCGCGACGACGAGCCTGCTTGAATGGCAGCATGTATTCCCATTCCTTCGTGTACGGGACATACACAGCGGTGATGACCTCGTCCGACTCCATTCCCACCTTGCGGTACGATAGAAAGAAATCGCGCACTCGAATATAATGTGTATCTCTTGTAGATTGCAGCTCAATATAAGCATTCATGGCTGCAAGCAGAGGATTCATGTCTGAGATCGGACTGGCTGTGACGAGGTTCCCAGCGATACACGCCACGTTTCGGATATGTGTGCTTGCAAACCACTTTAGCATTTTGACGATTGACTCGAATGCGCGAGTTTGGTACGATGGCAAAATTTTGATAAGCTCCGATAACTGTTGCTTCACCTCCGTGAGCGTCACAGCGGCACCAAACCTGACACCTTCAAATGGTTCCGCCCCAGCAAAAACAGTCTGGTTGATGTAATCTGTAGAGGTCACATCTTTCGTAGCAACAAGCTCCGGAACCCGACTCACGTTTATCAAATGCGCATACTTGAAGCCTTTGAATTTCGTTTCGATGCCCATTTCCGTGTTGCCCACCGAAATCTTTGCATCAGGGTGTTGTTTTTTGAGTTGAAGTAGATGCGACATCGTCACGGGGGCGAACCACTGGACGTGCTTGCCGTCGATCTGCAAAACTTGAGGCATCATCGCCTTCTCCACCAATTCCTTGGGGAATGACGATACTGTCAGAGCTGCAGTCTTCTTGGATTCACTTATCACTCCATCTTTTTCACGTAATTTGCGCTGTTTAGCTAGCTCACGGATCTTTCGAGACGAGCAGGTTGTGACCTCTTTGGGTTTATCTCCGTGTAAATCCTCAATATCAACTTCTGCATTGCCATTCTTTGCATTCGGGCAGCCTGGACATGTGCCCTTGCAATGTGCTTCACCTGCATCATCCCCAAAGCTCTTTGCAGCATCCAGAATAGGGCGATACCCCGTGCAGCGACACAAATTGCCGTCCATGCCGTGTTCGATGTCCTCCATCGTCAGCTCTACGCCCGTCTCGCGTTGCTTAACCATCGAATACAGTGCCATGACGAAGCCGGGTGTGCAGTAGCCGCACTGGGAGGCGTGTGACTCTGCCAGAGCTTTCTGAACCTCGTGCAGACCCGTGGATTCACTTGATGCACTCGTGATAGCGCCCACACCTTCCACAGTCGTGACGGCGCATGTGTCCATGGCACAGAGTGGGGCCAGACACGAGTTTACAGACACGTGACGCACACGCCCCGTGGCCACGTCAAACCTCGAGACCATGACGGTGCAGGCGCCACAGCCGCCTTCCCCGCAGCCGAGCTTGGTGCCCGTGAGTCCCAGATCTTGACGCAGGAACTGCAGTAGCGTCTGCTCTGGGCGCACGTCCTTCTCGTCGATCTGAATGCGCTGGCCGTTCACATACAGCAGCAAGTCGTGGCGCACGTTGGTGACAGACGAAGACGGAGAAGCGGAATGCGGAGGCATCGGACTTGCTGCTTAGACAGCAACTTGAAGAATGACCTGAAGACGCGTGAATGTGAAAAATGACGCTGAGAATGTCCCGGCTATGTGCGTTTAACTCGCACTTGAGTGGCATCACTCAGATCCGTTCGTGCTGCTAAACTCGAATAAGAACGATCAGGTTGGTGAATACCAAGTGATGAAATGTACAATATGAAATGCTATTTATTTGTAGAGTCTTAAACCGTTAAACGACTGTGAGGTCACGTGATTTCATGTGTTGCTATGGGTAGTGACAGAGGCTCCGTTGTCGAGGTCTAACTGGCCTGCTAACCGAGACCACCACGCATCTTGCGTAGCCACCACCACGACGTGTGCAGGAATCCAGCCTAGACCGCCAAATTCAGTCCTCAACCTGCAACTGGTAATGATGCATGTTGTATCAGACAACAGGAACCACCGGAACGCCCACCCCTACATGTTTTAACAAAGGTATGGAGAGTCTTGACGACTGAGCGCCTGGGACTCGCTAACATAGCGACTCATACGACAATCCACGAGAGCGAGGAAACCTAATTGGATTGTGTGGAACATGTCCCCCATGAACCAGCCATTCGACTGCATCTGGCGAGTACTTTGGTGTTAAGACGGCACTCTACTTCCTGTATCTGGGGCATTAAACGAAGTGGTTGCTGTATCCGACTCTGGTGGGTATTGTAACGGGTGTTGTGAGTGATTCCATCCCCCAAGACGACTACGACACTGAGTCCATCGTTAAGACTGTGATCTTTCAGTTCATGAATAGCTACGCGGAAGTGTTTGAAGGATGAGACAGAAGCTGCATGCATGAGCTTGAGTACATGCTCGCGATCGTGTTCTGCTCTCACCTTTTCGTGGACAACATCACGGAGGTGGCCATTCCGCGGTTGTTAGTGTACATGAGCAAGTACCGATTGCTCGGTCACTTGGACGACAGCAAGACGTCTGCGGCTGAGCGCGAGCTCTTCATGGTACGACTGGCGTGGTACATTCGACTCCAGATTGGCATTACTACTATGTTTGTGGTGGCCTTCCCATTTGCAATATTGCTATCATACGTCAACAACTACTACGAGATCCGCTTGGACGCTTATCGTCTCATTTTCGAGTCACGACGTCCGCATCCACGCAATGTGCGCAGTATGGATGAATATAGTGCAGAGAGACTCGCAGGATTGTGACTGGGCCCATGCCGTTGTCTTTTTGGCCAATCCCGGCGCTACAATAGTGTGGTTTTGACAAATAGGAGATAGTAGGGGTAGGTTTCCGGTTCCGACACTTTCCGACAAATATTTGTCGGAATCCCCACCGTAATATGAATATGTACATACAGATGTCAAGTAGTTTACATATTTTAAAAATATTTTCATAGCTCTGACAACTAGGCTTATTCCTAAAGTAGGAAGCCGGTTGATGGATAGGATAACCAGTACGAGAGCTCTTGGTTTGACAAAACAATTGAAAAGCCATAGACGAAGCGCCATGAGCTTAGCTGCCTTCGTTCCTACGAACACCCAGAAGGCGCGGAATACTGCCGTCGCCGCATTCAAACGGATGTTGGAGGAGGAGAAGGTTAGCCTGGAGTTTGTCGAGGCTAGCATTCTCCTGGATGCGTCCGGCAAAAGCTTAGCGGCGACGATGGACCGGTTTGGCTTCTACCTCGCAACCAACGAAGGTAAGAAAGGTAAGTTAGCGCGCAACACGGCGACATCGTATCATAGAAATGTTAAGTTGTGGCTATTCGACAAGTATCCACACTTACGAGTACCTACTGAGTTAATCTTGCTAAAGCAAGGGAAGAGTTTAGATAAGTATTGCATGAAACGAGAAAAAGGTGGCTTGATTAACAAGGCTCCTCCTTGTACTAAGGAAGATTTACAGTCTTTAGTCCGTTACGTGTATAGCACAGCACGCGTGCACGCCGACTACCAAGACGCAGCACTAGCGTGCTTGATGTGGCACTGCTTTGGCCAGTCTTCGGACCTAGGCTACATCCAGAAGCAGTACGTGTCTGTATCGGCAGACGGCACCTTTTACCTGCGACTGCTACGCGTCAAGACGTCAGAAGAGCAGGGTCTTACCTTGATCCCGGACAAGAGCGACTTCCTGACGTGCCCCTTGCACGCTCTAGCTGTAGCGCTAGCGACACAGGACGCTCCATGCGCGGCACTCCTTGCCCAGTTGCCCGATCTCGTAGCGGAGGTCGCCGCGCCACTTGATGAAGGCGCGCCGCTACAGGAGCTGCTGGAAGCTGATCCCACCTCGCTCGACGTCGCTGTGGTCCCGACGGAGTCGCCTCCCGCGGCTGTTGAGTCGTCCCTGCCTTCAATGCTCGAGCCCAGCAACGCACCCGCTGTTCCGCCGCCAGAAATCTGTCCAGACACACAACAAGCACCACCATCCCAGGCTGAGGCACGCACTGGAGAGGTCAAGCGCGGAGAAGACAGCGTGCAGGCGTACGTGAACAGGATGCTCAAGCGCGTAGCCGAGCCGGCAGGAGCCACCCCTGACCTGACCTCGCATTCCTTCAGCCGTGGAGGGGCCCAGCACGCGAACGGAGACGACCGCCTAGCCGCCCAGTGGATTTTTGATCGCGGTGCTTGGGATATGACGAAGACGAACAAGGCCTTCGCCTATATCACCAACACGGCGCGCGAGGACAGGAAGGTGGCTCGTGTCTTGAGTGGGTGGGCGGCTGACGACGTTCCAGCGATTATCGACGTCGCGACGCTTGACCACGCCAGTCAAGAACGCCTTGGCCGCCTGCAGAGCTTCCTGTTCAATTCCTGTACAAGCCTCAAGCAACAACGTCTAAATGTAAGCACCAAGGTCCTCAGTGTCCTCACGGCGTACCTCATCCGTTACTACCCGCAGCTCAAGGAGCTCTCACCCAATGCCCCCATCGTCACGCGCGTGGAAGAGTGCTTGCGTGCCGCGGACATTCCGGTCGGCGACATGCTTGCGTGGTCAGTCGCGCTTGACAACGAAGCCGCTCCACCTGCTCAAGGACAAATCCAAACACAAGACGCTACCCAACACCATTGTCCAAGCCACGAGCACCTTCTAGCTGCCATTCATGAGCTTATAACTTCAAACAAGGCCCTAGCTGCGCGCTTAACGATTGTCGAGGCGGCTCTGATGAAATCTAAGGAGCCACGTGGACCGGCTGGAGAAGACCAAGCAAAAGAATCGTTAGATCAAGAACCGAAGCCAAAACGGAGGAAGAAGCAAGCTACCCACCTGTCGGCTGCATGGTACGAATGGTACACCCGTGTTCCGCGCGTCTGGGACTGCTCTGACCGCCAAAAGAAGTCCGAATCTCGCCACGTCGTCGCCTTCATGAAGATCTTCCTCGAAGACGGCTTCACGCTTGTCCCCACGGCTGGCGACTACAAGGATCAAGTCTTGGACGCTGGCCGCCGCGCTGAAGATGCCGTGCTGGCCTTCCTGAAGTCCGAATCTCGCCACGTCGTCGCCTTCATGAAGATCTTCCTCGAAGACGGCTTCACGCTTGTCCCCACGGCTGGCGACTACAAGGATCAAGTCTTGGACGCTGGCCGCCGCGCTGAAGATGCCGTGCTGGCCTTCCTGAAGTCGCAGAACATCAACGTGAAGGGCGCTGGGAGTGTATTGCGCGCTCTGCGTCCCCTCCACAAGAGTGGCGTCTTGGATGAGCGCATCGCAGCCCACACGAGACTCCTCGCCATCGGTAGCATCACTGACCCTGCACCTGCGGACACTCAAGACATTCTTAACGTGGTAGGCCATGTGTAAGGCAGTTAGATAATACATATTAGTCACATATCCAAGCAGTCCTGCAGCACGATGTACTAGCAGCGCGGAATCGCCACCGTGATCCGCGCAGGAGCCCACTCTACACAGCTGCCTCTACACAAAGCGACGCGCAACAGCAGAACGAGGAAGGCACAGCACGGCATACACGAGGTCGTAGCAGCTCGAGGCAGGGCGAAGTCGGCCGTAGCAGCAGTCAATGCGCGGCTGTCCCTTTGCCCAGCGTGGCACAACCGCTACCACAGCACACGCTCATCTTAACGATAACACCGGCCCGAATTGAACAGGCACCTCAGGGCCGAAGCCCTGCGCTCTAGCCATTGAGCTACGGTGTTGAGGTGGGAGGCTGCGGTTAACCGGCTGGTCAGCTGTCGAGGCTGTCGATGATCGGAGTCAGAATCGGAGACTTGATCGCGAGCTTTGAATAAAAGCAGACTGAAGCCGCGCGCCGCGTGTCAGCAACTGCCAGCCACCAAAAGTTTTGCTGGAACAGGTGTCGAATGCTTATTGGCTGTAGTTGTACCTATCAACACTCGCCACTGTTACAGCTCCTGATTGGTCAATACACTGACCAATGACAGGCAGTGGAGGAGATAGCTGTTGCTGAACTGCTTTTAATTGTGGCCCCCCTGTATGGGTGCCTGCCTCACTTATGAATTTGCCGGCTACGGCGCACACTGCTCCGGGGCCAAAATGCATCAATACACAAAATGTCGTTTTTCTCGGCCCAGAGGCCTCTAGAGGCGATTTCCTCACGGCAGTGAGCACCGCATGAAAGCTGACTAGAAGTTCCCCCTAGACCTACTCTACCGTACACGTTTTCTAATTTCCGATTTACACTATTTCCGATTTTGCCCTGGCTTTGACCAATTGCCTACTTGTCGGAAAATGTAGGGATGTCGGAACCGTTGCGATATGGGATACTGATATTTGATACTGCAGGCGATGAATGCGTTTTTAACGGCTATTTTCAATTCCTGATTATTATTGGTTTTCCATTTAAAGGGATTAATTACATTTACAGAGGTAGTAGTGCATTCATTGAAAAGTAAACTAAGACATACGAGCTACCCAGTCCTATATGCTTGGTTATCAATCAATATTTACGTCATGGTAGAGGAACCGTCCGTGATGAAGGTGCAGAAAATTTAGGGAACGAAGATGCGACCTAGCGTGAAGGGGAAATTAATTACTCGAGCAAATTCCTCTGCTTCAAGCGGTGTAGTTTCGTCTTCATCTTCATACGCCACATACCAGTAGCATTTTCTACCTCGCTGATAGGGTTCTTAATCGTCGTGACGTACGTGCGCTCTGTGGTTTCTCCATCTTCAGTTGCGGTGGTGTTCACCATCAACACACTCCAGTCGATGACGCTGACAGATTTGTACAGAGTATTGTGATTGTCGAACACCACCTCTCACAAGGCATTTTTTCGTCTTCCGAGGGCGTCCGGGTGGTTTGCCTGCAGGCAATTCATGGAGTATGATCTCTAAATTGAGATCATCAACGAGATGTAAGCAAGCTAGAACATGTTCGTCCACCCACCCGCTATGATAGGATGCCTTACAATCACAACTGCAGATGGTTTACGTGCTATATCAAGGCGACAGGACAGGCCCATCCGTTGAAATTGGTTGGGGATGGTTCATTCCATGCCCTCTACCCAGATTGTTGATTGTACTGGTGTTGGAACCGTAACTACGGTTTGCCTATATAAGAATATTATAGAGCTTGAAAAGCCATTATCTTACTCATAACATAGTGGATGCACAGAATATTACGGAATGACATTATATATCTGAACGCAAAATAATCTAAGTAAGCAACATTTAGATATTTAAATTTCATGTACGGTGCATTCTTTGTACTAACATCTTCCGTCGAGATGATTGGACTATCCCCGGAATCTCCATCCATGAAAACGGACGCGGCGATTCCGCAGTGGTGCCGGTGCATCAACAGCCCCCGATTCAGCCTGGTCGCCTTCGCAGTCACTCGATTCACTGCCTGAGTCCTTTGAACTCGAGCTGGACCCTTCAGAAGCGCATCTGTCGCTGAGTGACTCGGGTGTGTGACGACCTTGATCGGAAAATCCCTCAGACACAGATGGTGAGAATGGACGGGGCAAGTCCGCGTCCGCGGTAGCCTGGGTGAACCGCTGAATAAACTTGCACATGCCCTCCAGTAATTCCACCTCTTGAGATCATCTCAGTCTCCACAGAGCTGAGTTGGCGACGGCGCACCCGTAGTCGCTCCTCCAAGTGAACTTGAAGGCGAAGGTTTTCGCTGTGGTGGGCGCGCTTGGTTGAGGGCTGCATTGCAAATACAGATGTGATCATCGACCACGCGCTGCACTAGCCTCAATGCTTGTACTGATACAGTTTATTTGACGTACTTGTTGTTCTGGTGGATTGATCAATCCGGATATCTTCGATATTATATTATGTAGGCTACATGCACTAGAAATGTTAGGTGTTAGGATTGAACTAGCATAAATTCAGATATCTTCGACATTAGACTAAGCGATACACACGCACATTGAATTATCATTTGTACGGAATACAATTAAGCTATAGAAAATGCAATTAAGCTGCAGAGAATGCAATTAAATCTAGGTAAATGAAAAGTAGCCGGTGAGGAAATGGAAAAAAGATTTCCGGCAAGCGTTCGCAGCGATTTCGGTGTGTACAAATGGCGTTGCTGTTATTTTCACGGGCGATACCTTCAATGGTTTTGAGACATCCACCGCGGTTGAATTGAACGAGCTTTTAGCGCAAAATTTGTTCTGAGGATTTATGTGTACTGAGTTTATCATGTACGAAAATCAATCTTCATGTTCGTAAAATTTTGCGGGAAGTAAGCAATTTGATACTCAGACGCATTATCAGATCGCAAAGAGTCGCGAGGCGAAGAAGGAAATAATATCCAGCAGGGACAAGAGGAAGAAACGGCGCCATGTTAACTCGTGGACACAGCGACAAGTAGTGAACTACATCAACCATGTTACCATTGGCGAGGGACATCCTACTCCCGAGCCAAGTGATTTTGTTGACACTGCAGAATTCTCCGATTGTCCATTTCAACGGTACAAACCAATTGACAAACCTGAAACCAGGTGCTAGCAAAGTACACATGTAGGATAGGCACAACGAATACACAGCGAGGGAAGACACAGCGAGGGAAGACTCGTCGAGATGTAGGATTTTTATTTATCCTCTAACGTTTCTGTGAGGGCTTTAGGTGGACATCCTGGTTGGAGATCCAGCAATGTGGGGAGCATCACTTTACGACCGATAAATCAAAATTACTGGAAGCACAAGTCTTAGGCTACGTTCACGATGACCCACAAAAGTACATCGCCTATACACCAGGCTTTTTCGCGAGTTTAGACTCATACATGCACGCGGAAATGTTAGTCTGATCGCCAAAGAAGAACATAAAGTTCATCCAAGAACGTCGTTTATGTCCCATGATACAAGCAGCCTTAAATGGCGCAAGTGGTGTAGCGGTGCAAGTCCGACATTCACGTATCAAGAGTCGACATTTCTATCTCATGAGGTGAAGAAGAACGAAAGAAGGAATTCAACAACAAAAATCGAATTCAACGAAACCTGAGGCAAGAAAATCGCGTTGTGCAATAGAACGGTCTGATGGCCATCACCTCTGGCTGGTGAGTTCTTGTCAAAAACAGTTCAATAGTAGAATGCATATACATTTCGATCAACTTTATCACTTGCAAGACGCTAATGCAGACGTTTAGGTCGTGGCTTGCAGAGGACCTCTTGTCCTTTTGAAAAGAAGAAGTGAGTTGTTTTGGTTTATCTACTATGCTTCTTGGCCAATTCCATCGGCCATGAAGCTTCTGCAATACGAGTAACGGAAAGTAGACAAGTACAAGTATGACTTCAATCATGTGAAGTCTATCTGGCAGACAGCTTCCTACCACGGGTGTAACGACAGAATTAGACACTGGCATTGAGACCTTGCTGGTGGTCGGTATTGTCAGTATCACGTCTACTAACAAAAACCGGCTGCACACATATCCGGTAGTGAGAATGGGACGTTTCAGTTCCTTTAGAATGTGCAACAGCAATTCATCTACCCAATCGTTTATTTCGAAATGTTAGGACCGTTATGATGTGACAGAGAATAACTAGCTCCTAGTAGAACGTGGCTTTGCAATTCATTTGCAGTGAAGCGGCTCTAGCACAGCTATATAATCAAGTTTAAACGGGAAGCTTTACCGCTAGTCGAGGAAGTAACCATCTGCTTAATGTAGTACGGGGCGGGGGTTATGACCGGGCCATGCGGGCAGTCAGCGCCTTGGCTTTGAAGAGGAAGGTCAGTTCATAAGTTCAGGGACACTAGAGACGTTCCCTTACACCATGCCGTGATCCAGTCGATCCAGCAGAACACCGTCTGCGAATTTTGGTCAATGAAGCTGACCAAAGTAGCATTGTTGGTGCCACTGACCAACATCGTGGCGACGAAGTTGGGGTGCCTTTTGATAACGTGTTCGAACAGATTACTGTAACCGGTCTTTGGCTCTTGCTTGTGCACGACACCACACTGGCAGCGGTGGTACGGCGTCGGCTCATCTTGAGCGTCTAGGACGACCTTGTAGAAGTAGCCACACACCTGGCGTGTGCTGAAGGGGTTGTTGGTCGCCATCTCGACTTGAAAATGAGACTAAGACATGAGATGAACAAACTCTGTACCTTAATTTTGTAATAACTCTAATAAATTATGGTAAGGTCTTCGCAGCCAATGCTTCCTCCGTGACTGGTCATGGAGGCCACAAGGTGACTCGCACTTAAGTGGAAATGGTAATAACGATGGTAAAAGTTTCGTGAATGGTAAGGACTGAGAAAAACGATGATAAAAAGTTTCGTAAATAAGTTATTCCGCGTTTTTTATTCTCACGACAAATAATATATTCCGTACAAATATTTCCGTATATTTCCAATACAATCTTTTATTCGGAGGGCCTGCCTACCGACACATCTCTGTACAATCAGGATGTGACCAGCGACTACTATACCTACATGTATGATCCATGGTATTTACATATAATTCTTCTTATGTGTTAGCACTTTTTTCTAGTCCTGTCACTAATGACTCGATATCGCGATTCGGATCTACGATTTGGCGTACTACAGATACCGTACAATCAATTAAATATCCCCCATTTATCGTCGACTTTTTGCCGAATTTTACAACTTGTTGTGCTTCGTCTTGAGTGTTTTGGCTCTGACGTGTCCTTCGACGGATGACCAATTTGTGACGCAGTATAATGAACAAAGCCAAGCATGGGAGGCAGAAAATCTACGAAGGTCTGTATTGTCGTAGCAGTCTCTTGTGTATATGCACCATAGATCCTATCATTGGGACCTGAACGAATTAACCCAAACAACAGACTGCTACTCGATTGCACGCAGCACCGTTGCCGAAGCATCCGTTTTGTTATCGCTACAGTGGAACTCGCACCAGGTTTCGCTCTTCTCAACGATGAGTTCACGCTAGTCAAGTCAATTAAAATCTGATGGTTTTTGCTGTGATTTGTGTCGTTGCCAATAGGGGTGACAGTGGTTTATGGTACCGTGTATTTTATGAACTCTGAACTGTTGCCTACATTTTTGGATCATTTTCACGCGCTAAATGTGGAATCTCATATGTTGATCTGGTACATTGTGAGACATGATGAGCTGTTTGAATTAGGAGATCTTTGTGAAGTAGGAGATCTCATATTCGGTACGTGCTGAAATTACGAACTCAGATGTGCGGAAATACCAAAACCACCTGTAGAATAGTAGCTAAACACAGCAAGAACAACTACATCAGTAAAAAATAGTCCTGGCTGCCCCCAACCAGCACTATTACGTTAACTCCCACGTGCACAACTTGGATCGGTTTGATGATATCCACTAAGAACATCCACCCCAATATTTGTCGGCGTGTGATCTCACTGACAGATTTGATCGCAGAAGAATAGACAAATACGACGACCAACAGGCTTATCAAGACAAAACGGCGATGACCAGCAATGCAGTGGAGATATCGTGTTGTGGTAGATATTGAAAAAAACTGTGCATAGAAAATGAGTGCCGATATTCTTCTGAAAACCCTGTTCACGGGTTATGCCTTCTTGTAGTATCTGGAGACTATGAAGCCAAGTACTACAATCTGAACCGCATCTACAAGAAGCTAGAAAAAAGCAATCACTAACAGCATCATGCTGAAGCTGAAGTAGAAGATTTATGCGGCAGCCTAAGCTCCTACTATGCGATTTTGATTGTATTCAAACTTTAAACCGTTTTACCGTACTTCAAACATAATAATACGATAGGTTTCTCAGCAGATACTTCACACAGATGTATAGTGACTCGTTACGTTGTGACACCTTTATTGTGGATATATCTACTGCCACACTTCTAATGAAGGGTTACCACGGGTGTCTACAGATGATCGCAGAATCCAATTTAGAAAAATGGAAATGCTATACGTTTAGTTTTGATACGCTGTTTTGCTGACCCATTGTTGGTGGACCTTCCTACTTTTCTTACACCTTGAAGTGGGTTGCCTACAATGCGAGACCGACATACTGGTACAAATGGACTCATCGCGCTGTGGAGGATGTGGCGAGAAAGTCGGCGACGTCCACCAATGTCCAGATTGCGGACGTTCAAGGTACCCATTCTGTGGAACACCAGTCGGGCTTGAAGGTTTCAGCCAGTTTGTACGATGTCCGAGATGTTCGTCCTTCCAATGTAGCTCTTCTGGGCCGTCATATTCATAACAAAACCTAGAAAATACGCGATCTCAACCAATATCAAGTCTGATATATTCAAGTTCTCCTATCCTAGCTGCGTTTGAACAGGCTGAACTTCAGTCTCCGTCAATAGCAAAACCCAATCGTGCGCCACCAAGCGTGAGACGATTCCAACAAGCGTGTCAAAGCCAAACAAGTTGACAAGAGTTGCACCGGTTATCAATTCGTTAGGACAAAGCACAAGCAGCACGCTCATTGGTGGCAGACCATTTGCTCAAGTCGTGACGATGATTGCACAGCGTAGAAAGGTGCTCCGTAGGATGGTCAAAGCAGAGGAGGAATGCGGCGACGCACAGCTGTTCTCAAAAGCGGTTGACATGTTTCCTACGGCATTCAAGTCGAGAATCAAACGAAAGCGACGGATTGGTGGAGGAAACGATCCAATATTCTTGAGCTTGGACGAGGCTCTGCAATGGTATCGAGATGTAGAAAGCTAGGACGTGCTCGGATTGAATCTGAAATGCATCATTGGCAGAGGCCGTCGTCCTAGTGCTTTGGTAACTTGGCTGTTTCCAGTTTCGTTGGATGAGTTTGACAGACTCAGAAACTAGGGTTAAAATTCGATGCCCGCTCCTTAGACAAGTTGCTCTTCGCCTAATTGAAACTCCAGGAGCAGCATTCAACATGGCTTCGGTCGATGACACGGACATTCTTCTTAGAACAAAGATAACAACACGGTGGATCCAAGTGTTCATGGGTAAAACACCGTATTGTGTTGAGAGCCCACACAGAAAAAAGACAAACAAGTCCGGAGAAGCAAGATGAAATTGAATGCGAAGTCGCAGCCCATCTTGGCCAATTGAAGTGAGCTTTTGAAAGCGGAGAACTTGACGAAAATGCGATCGGAAATGTTGACGAGATGCACTTCATGATAGATTTCGGCAATGGTAAGACATTAGGTTTGTGGATGAAATAAGGTCAAGTATGCAGACGTTGGATCCGGAGGGGAAGGTATGACGATGGTGGTTCGTATATAGCGTGGCAGAAGGGGCTACGTACATCCTCTCATTATGATATTCACGAATGCAAACAGAAACTATTCTATTCGAGGCGTGAAAGATGACGTTGTTGGTGCATGCAATCGCACAGGTCCTAAGGGCTGGATGGATCAGCGTCTTTTCCGAGAGTATCTAACTGACCAGAGATCCATGGATGCCGACCGCTATGACGGGCAAAACTCAATCTTCTTAGACAATTGTAGTGGCCATCTTGACGAGTCCGAATGTGGAGAAGAACTCAGACGCCTCAACGCACGACTGCACTATTTACCTCCGTACGCCACTGATCTATGTCAACCAGCCGACGCTTTTGTTATAGCTAAGATTAAGATGCATGGTCGCGAATGTGAAATGAGAAAAAGATTGGTCTGATTGAAGCCAAACAATGGTAGAACAAGGCGAGAAATGATGGCACTTATTCAGGAAAGCTGAAGAACCCCGGAAAACATTTCCCCTTGTAATTGGCAGCTGCTGGTGTTAGAGAAGCGGGCCAGAAGCAAGAATGGCATCAATCACGCTCGCAAAGCTATGATGCGCTACGGCTTCTCTTTAAATATCGATGGAGTCTGGTCTGCAAGTCAACTCTTCCCTCATTTACAGGAAATGATCACAAAAAATTCTGAGGAATTTGCAAGGCAGAAAGAAGATGTAGAATCGGTCAAGTCCTTAGAGAGGCAGGCAGAAAATAGCGAACATCAGAACGACACGAGCGGTTGTGAAGATGGCAAGTCAGTAGGTTTTGTAGTGAAGAATAGTTCGGGTGACGAGGCACTCCTTTAATACAATATGTATCGTTGAATCTTAGACTAATTTTGAAGTTCAAAATTAGTTACTGTTCAAAATTAGTCTATGCAACACTATTTTGTTTTAGCTCGTTGAATGTGTTCTTACATAGATTACTGTAGTGACTATTCTTCGTCCGAAAAATCGATAAAAAAAAGAGTATATCCATTTTTTGGTCCATTGCCCATCTTCCCTTACAAATGAGCTCATTTTGGAATTAACAATTAACATATCCCCTACGAACCTTGATGCGTAGCTAATAGCTAATAGCGGTTAAGTTAGAAAGTCCATGAGTGAAGGTCCCAACCCCTCTATACAAGAGAACATATGGTCCTTATAGCGGTTTGTGCCGAATTCCGATACAAAACGGACGAAAAAACTAGGAACAGAATGTCGAGGAGTGATCATGAAGACGACTGGATTGGCGAGGTGCAGCACCGCGAGGGCTTCGTGCTCGACGAGGTGAGTCTCCTATATCACTCTACACTGCGTACTCTTTCTTATGCCCTGGAACCCACGTGTTCTATCGCTTCGGGCGACGACCCGACGATGGCCACTTTCGTGGGTCAAGTAACGCGCCATAGCGGTCCCAGCATACTAAACCCAAGTGAAATGTGCCATGAACTTGTTAGCAGAGCATGAGTGCACTGGAAATCCCCGACCGTGAAGTCACTTACCGCCGCGCCCATGTGGAGACCCAGTTCATGACATCACGCTTCGACTCGCAGGTGCAGAAGACCTTGTTAAATCATGGGTTAGAACTCTTCACCTAATGAATCACTTGATTTTACAGACGGAAGACGTTTTCGTGCCACCACCAGGGAAGGTGGTGTTTACCACGAGTCCAGCCACGCTACAGGACCTAGAGGACGGCTCTTCAACGGTGTTGGGCCTTGACCCCATGGAGGACAGGTCCAAGGACTTTAGTCGAGATGCAGAGAAGGAAACTTCCAAGGCACAAGTCTTCGTACCCACTGGAGAGGTACCAGATGCACGAGAGGTGGGTTATCACCAAGTGAACCCCATGTTCGAGTCGTGCGAGACACCCGAAGTTATTTTCCACACGCTGCACAAGGCTATGAGAACGCAGGACGTCGAGTTCTCATGTAGTCCTGACTGGACGGTATGTGGACCTAGCTACTTCAGCCGTCAGAATCTGAAGTTGTTTTGGAGCTGACGTGTTGTGTGGGTGTGACTGCTAGATGGACGCTTATGCGCTCATCGCAGCGGAGGAGGTCTTCTTCAATGTGCAATTGCACCGTTTGGCCATGAAATCTACCATCCGCGTGGATTTTAATTTGCGCTCGGTGCGTATTGCTTGCTTGTCGTTGTCAAACCTTACGATGATGAGAGGAATTTGATGCTACGGTCATGCTGATCCTATTAGGGCGACGAGCTCAAATTTCTCGGATTGACGGACTCCATTCGGAAGGAGTGTAGATCAATCGACAAGGACATGATCGGACTGCCCGAACTCAGGTTAGTTCATTTTGCTTTGGAGCTTTGTATTGTCATATTTCTTGCTCGAATACAGTGAGCTGGTGCCTTGCACAAAGGGATTATTTCGCACTAACGTTATTGGATATTTTGGACTGTGTGCCTGTCTTGTGTTGTGCTTTTGTGTCAAGCAGTTTTGATATCATGGCAGATTGGTCAACCCCAGGAGAACTCTTTCCAGGATCTCTCTCAGTGGATTCGCAGGAACTGTCGATGTTACTCCTCGAAATCAACTCGGAGGCTCCCCCATTCACGCGTTACGAAGTGGCCAAACGCCTGAAAGAACTCTGTCAATATGACTCCAACCGTCGCGCTCTCGCTGACCTCCTCAAGGAGCAATTCGTGACAGGATTGCAGTCCATGCTCAAGGATGACAACGAGGATATCGTGCGTTTCGCTATCTACACTATTCTGAACTTTGCTGATGACCTCTCGGCCTTGAATGAGTACGTATTTAGATGCGATGATGTGCTGGGCGATGAACGTAACTCACCATCTCTGCTCACTATAGCTTGGAGCTGCCTCGGTTGCCTGAAACTCTTCGTGACATCTTGACCCTATCGCAGAAAGAGTCAACGAAAAAACTCGCTGGCACTCTGTACAAGACCATCAACGCCGTATGTTAGGTTAGTTTGGAGGTGTTGCTTGATGCTGGATATCAAGTATGGATGATTACAAAGTGCGAGACCCAGAGACAGAGACCAGAGGGGTAGAGACTTTTGGCTTCTTGACGGATGCCTGCCATCGTAACTTGATTGGAGCGGTGGTAGAACGAGGTCGTCTTTAGTTTCAGCCTACGTTCGCGAGCTAGCAGCTCGGCGGCTATTGTAAAATGTTTAATGCCACATGAAGCCACAAAATCGTCGACATTGTTCAAGGTGAACGCGCGCCTACTGGTAGCAAAGCTGGAACCAGATCTGCCACGAGCAAGACTGCTCCAAAGTTATCTCCCCATTAACTACATGCACGAGTTCGGGAACGCTTTGACGAAGCCTTTGCCTACGCAGTGCAAGACATCAGGAGCCGTCATGGATCGCTGGTGCTCGTCAAAAGCAAGAGACGAACTGAATAGTCAACAGCAGCATACCCAGTTAGATACCGCTATTGATGGAATGGCTGACAAGATAATTAACCTGGCACGCGTCACAAGAGAGCCTCCATAGGCAGCAAGCAACAGCGGATTGCCTTTAAAATCGGTACTGATCGTTGTGTCAAAACACAACACGAAATTCAGTGGTGAGCCCATCGAAGTAACGATAGCTTGGACAGCATCACGTACAGATCAGCATGCTTTGTCCACGCCGCAAACGTGCCTATAGCTCCAGAGAGGACCTACACAGGCACCAATAATTAGCAAGACACCCGGACTTGCTGCAAGACTAAACACTGCCGTACATCTCCTTGTCCACCGCATCGACGAGGACATCCAAATTCATCGTTCTTGAGAGCTATCATTCATCAACATCAAAAGTTACCACAGTCCAATCCACTGACCAAGTACACACACTGTGAAGTGTTCGGCTATCTCGTACTGATCATGCCGTCCGAAAACGTGTCGATGCTTCCCTTCTGAATGATAACTGGGAATCCCAAGCTATGTCCACAGTAGAATGATTAGTGCTAAGCATAAACACAAACGGCACCAGTCGTCTGCAGCAAGTCAAGGAACTTACGCCTCACTAAGCTGAGCAGGCGGGATCTTCGCAGCTTGAGCGACGTCAACATTTGGTAGCAGTTGGGTGGTGGCACACAGTCGAGCATACTCCATCTATGGCACCCCAACAACTCCTACTATCAACATCTACAGCACATTATCATTTTGTTGCACTATTACTTACTGCATTCGGCGTGAGAATGGCATTCCTGTAGCCCTTCACCGTCTCCGGTTCCAAACTAACAAGAAAAAGCGCATCACCATCTAGAACCAGCGGTAGATTGGCTTCTTTGGCCTTATTGATCACCCGTCGAGTGATTTCCTGCACACTAGCATCTCGTCCCAATCCGGGGCCAATCACCAGTGTATCCAGTCTCGGCAACACCTGAGCGATCCTCTCCACCGCTTCCTCCAAGACCTCAGCACGCTTCGACTCTTCAAAACTCGCCAATGCGGCGTCCGAGCGCAGTAGCGGATGCACAATAAGCTCTGGACTATAGCTCTTGATGGGTACAGCTGCTTCCTCTACGCAGAAGAGGTGACACAGATCTGCTCCTGTCTTGAGACTCGAAATACCCGCATAGAACGGAGCACCAGTGTACTCGAAGGAGCCGCCTACCACACCCACACGACCTGTAATGTCGTACCATCAGAACCGCCAGCGACTACAGCACATACAGAGCAGTCACACCTTGCTGTCCCTTGTGCCAATGCCCCGCAAGCGGCGGAATCAAGCGCGATACCAGCGAGCGAGGTGACATCTTCAACTACTTGAGCACTTATTGACAGACTTCGGTAAACCGGTATGAAAACCGGTATTTCACGTCGGGGTCCCCAGCAGTTCTAACGTGATTAAAATCAGCCAATCACAGGACGACTAAGTTCACTTCAACAGACACAGCTCACTTCTGAATCGACGCACTCGAGCACAAGGATCTCTTCTTCGCCCTACCGATGCTGTCTCCTGCGCTGCTCAAGAGCTCAACGCGTCTCGGCGGCCTGCGCCTCGTAGCTGCGCGTTCGGCGCCGGCCGTACAGGTGCTCCACCAGACACAAACACGCACGTTCGTGGCCGATCAAGTGTACAAACTGGCCAAGCGCGTGATGCCGCGCATGTCCAACACGGAGAAGGCAGCGTTGGAGAGCGGCACTGTGGGCTTCGACCGTGATATCTTCTCGGGCGCGCCGTCGCTCGCCACACTGGACAAGTACTCGGCGCAGCTCAACGCGGAGGAGCAGGCGTTCATGGACAACGAGGTGCAGCAGCTGTGCGAGATGATCGACGACTACGACGTCACGCGTGATCAGGACATGCCTCTCAAGGTGTGGCAGTTCATCAAGGACAAGGGCTTCCTCGGCATGATCATCCCCAAGGAGTACGGCGGCAAACAGTTCAGTGCGCATGGCCACTCAGTCGTGATCACCAAGATCGCCACACGCAGTGCCACTGCCGCAGTCACAGTGTGCGTACCCAACTCACTGGGTCCGGCTGAACTGCTGCTCCGATATGGAACGGATGAGCAGAAGAAGTACTTCTTACCTGGCCTGGCTAATGGCAAACACCTGCCTTGCTTCGGACTTACAGGCCCGTCGTCAGGATCAGACGCTGCTGCGATGCGCGACACGGGCATTGTGTGCGAGCAGGACGGGGTGCTGGGTATTCGGGCCACTTTCAGTAAACGATACATCACTCTGGCTCCTGTTGCTACGTGTGTAGGCTTGGCAGTGGATGTGAAGGACCCTCAGGGTCTACTGAAGGGAAAGGGTAACCCAGGTATTACGGTGGCATTGCTTGAGCGCAACCACCCCGGACTAGAGATGGGTAAGCGCCATGATACCATTTCGATCCCATTCATGAACGGACCTGTAACGGGTCAGGACGTGTTTATCCCAATGTCGAAGATCATCGGTGGCCAGGAGCGTGTCGGCTACGGCTGGAACATGCTCATGGACTGCTTGGCTGAAGGCCGTTCGATCAGTCTGCCAGCTTCAGCAGTTGCTGGCGCCAAGCTGTCTATCAATGCTGTTGGTGCCTACGCTCGCATTCGGAAACAGTTCAAGGTGCCGATCGCCAGTCTGGAAGGTATTCAGGAGCAACTCGCTACCATGGGCGGCAATGCCTTCATTATGACGAGCGGCCAGCACATGGTGAATGCAATGATCAACCAACACGAGCAACCCGCAGTCATCAGTGGCGTATGCAAGCAGCAGATCACGGACCGTGGTCGTGACACTGTCATTCGTGCAATGGATGTCCTTGGTGGAGCTGGTATCTGCAAGGGGCCCAACAACTTTCTTGCTAACATTTACACCTCATTGCCTGTTGTCATTACGGTGGAGGGTGCTAACATTCTGACGCGTTCACTGATTATCTTCGGTCAAGGTCTCACGCGTGCACACCCTCATCTGTACGAGCTGATCAAGACCATCCAGCACGGTGATGACCTGGAAGGTTTTAAGAAGGAGCTGATCAAGCTGGTGAAACACGGTGCTACCAACACGGCCGGCTCGCTTAAGACGGCTGTCACACGCTCGCGCTTCAAAAAGCAGAGCGGTTTGCTAAAACACTACGAATCACAGATGGACAAGCTGGCAAAGAACTTTGCTATGTGCGCGGATCTATCGTTGGTGCTTGGTGGCAAGCTCAAATTCGCTGAAATGATCTCGGGCCGGTTTGCTGATGTGTTTTCGAGCCTCTACCTGGGATACTCGACGATGTGGTTTTACAAGAACAACCGCCACATTGAGGGTATTGATACGATCTTCGATTACGCCATGACGCAACTTTGCTTCGAAGCGCAACAGGGTATCGTTGGCATCAGCAAAAATTTCCCTGTACCGGGTGTCGGTCCAGTCATGCGCCGATTGTCGTTCCCGTTCGGCCTTCCGTATGATTCTCCCTCAGACAAGCAGATGCACCAGGTTTCGGAGCTGATCTCCACCGACTCGGCTGTGCGCAACTTGCTGAGCGATAATGTGTTCGTGTCGAAAGATCCTGAGGACCGTGTGGCACTTCTGAATGCTACACTACCGAAGGCTGTGAAGGCTGATCGCACGCTCACTGCATTGCGTAAGCAGAAGCGCAGTGCTACCATTGACGAGCAAAAGTTCATTGACGAAGTCGAGGCTGCGCGAGAGGTTATCATCCAGGTGGACAGTTTCGATGGCCTTGGCGCTGAAATTGGCAAGCCAAAGGACTACGTGCGCCCGGGCATGATCGGCAACATCTTCGACAAGAAGTAACGTGTAACTGGATAGCGAAGGCCGAACGACCGCGAGAAAAGGAATGAACTCTCACGGTGGGCTCTGTTGGCATAGGAAGAGAAAAATGATATTGCTTACTACTTTCAGACACCACTTTCGTCATACCAACATCGAGCACCTCGATCGTCCATTTCCACCAGGCTTTTATTACATCGCCATCTTTCTGATTCTGTTTTCTTCTGGGTGATCAATTCATCTTCGCACCAGCATTTGTTCCTCTAGAGGTTCATCAAGTCACTGGCATACAAAAAGCGTCCACGTCCGTCGCCGCCGCGAATAGTAAAGTCCGCTGGATGATCTGAAACGGGAAGATACTTCAGTTCTCTCCGACGAATTTCTGCAGGCAAATCACAACACCGTTAGCACTCACATCTTCATGATGTAATTCTGCGTTCGTACCTCAGTATTTTGTCTGGCGCAGCGAACGAAGGCGTCAGCCACTTCCTTGCACTTCAAGACGTCGGTCTTCTTGTCTCTATAGCACTGCAAGCACGCTTCACGTTCAGATGAACACTGCACGTCGCGAAGCGGCGCTCGGTACTTCTTCTTGTTGATTTCGGCCACGAGTTGCTCCACGCGCGCGTTCTCGCGCTCTTCCTGCTCCTTGGCTTGCTGCGCCTGTTGCGCCAGACTCGGCGTACCAACAGCGGCTTGCTTCTGCTTGAGTTCCACCTCCATCTTCTTCCGGTAGTCGTCAGCACCCTGCAATTAACCAAGAGATCCGTCGTGAGTCTGATGCCAGTTACGTTAACTCAATACTCGTTGTACCTTGTGGTAGGCCATCTGCAGCTGCTTCTTCAAGACCTCTTGCTGTCTGCAATAACGCAGCATATCAGTACGCAATATACTGCAATAGGGTATTAATTCGCTGTACGTACTGCGCGTTCATGCCTCCTGTCGTCTGCTTGGCCTGGTTCGACGCGGTGTGCGTGCCGTTGATCTGGTCAATGAGCGCCGGCGTGAGGCGAATGGAAGCACGCGTCTCCCCCTCATGCTCGTCCTCTGGGCGAAGCTCCGACGCCATCTCGGACGTCACCACGCGCGACTGCTTAGCGCCCATAATCTCGCACGTCAGGTTTGCTCGCGAGTTTGAGGCCGCAAATGTTGGATACCGATCTCAGTAGAGTATCTCTTTAGAGAGGTACGGTATGCTGTTCATGAGGTATGCTAGAAAGACCGGTATAACTAACAGAGGGCGGTATATCCGGTAGACGGCGGTAAAGATAACCCTAAGTTTAATGACTAAAAGTTTTAGGGTTTAGTCTAAAACCCAAATTTAATGGCTGGAAGTTAGTGGCTAAAAACACTTCTCGGTTTTCAAGTCAAAGTATAGTTAACTCGAGAAGGATTTTCAGCCACTGTTCTCGGCCAATGAAAATCTATCATCATTTACATTGGACGAAACTGCCGAAGCTTCATCCATTCTACAAATGTCAAGGTACGGTGAACGCGGGCCCCCCGCCCATGATGTAAATCAAATGGTGGACAGGTACTACCGCACGACAGGTAGCCTGTCCACTGTAGGGGTCACTGATTGGTCTATCGCATCTATACTCGGTCTTCACTCTAGAAACTACGACTTAGCTTAGCAGTCTAGATTTCCAACTTGTCTTAACATTTATAGACTCTACAGAGAGACCCACCCTGATGATGAGATCCTGCTTGGCCGGAGACAGCTACAGACTAAATTGCTGACCGCTATCCGGTTAGCTAGGCAATGTATTTTAATATCTACGTACGAGGTTACACATGTTAGTTTAGCTGAGTAATTAGTTATTAAGGTTAGGCAAGGTGTACAGGTGGTGATCGTAGCCTATAGAACTGCTGCACACCCAACCACAACTTTGTAGTTTATAATCTACTAATCGCTGGTGGTGTGCAAGTTTACTTTCCAGAAGCTATATCTCTTATCGTGCACACTAACATCTGTCAGTCTGATTCTGATCATTTCTGCATTAGGATTTGCTGTATAAAGATTCTTGTACATGAATAGGTTTTTTCGATCATTGCTACGTGATCGACACTTCTGCTAATCATACGTTGGCAGGGCTCGACATCTTGCCACAGAGCCAAAGTGTTAACGAGGAAACTATGACTATTACAATGCCTACATTGCATGTCATAGTTTCATTGGAGAATAGGATTGTGCAATACGCAGTGGACGGTCCCCAGGTTTGGGTTGACTACCACTTCGGATATTGCGGTAGTCGAGAAGGACATCGTCCAAGTGTTAGCAGGGAGGTTCATCGCTCTGCAGTATATTATGTAGTGGACGAAGCTGTCATCCGAGGTATGGTGAGAGAGACTGAAGAGGAGTTTATGCGATTCATGGAACTAGACCAAGAGGAGGTCGAGCAAATAGTTGTAACGCAGCAACGCGAGTTTGAAATATTCATGGAAATGCATGGTAGATCGAGGCGACAGTTATCGGACATATTGCGCGGGCTAAAGGAACAGGTGATTCGCCGTAGAAAGAATATATGACGGGATCACGCAAGCTTTTTGATTCGAGTAAGCATGCTGGGAGATTACAAACTCCTAGTGAATGACAGTTCACAAGTTTTAGCCAAAAATTTAAGACTGACATTATTTAGTGGAAAATTAGCTAATTTGGCCTTTAAAACGAATTATTAAAAATTATTGTCTTATTGGTCGCGAGTATGTGGTGTAACGTACATCACCAATCGAGAAGTATCCCTTAAGTTAATACACTTAAGTTGATACATGGTGTATACCAGATGTAAAGAAGTAGATGTATCATACATCTACTTTTACTTCTGTAACCTGTTACTATTGGATTGGGTTTCTCTAACGCTAGGTGCATGAACATGAGGTGCAAATGCTTAATAATACAGTGGGGCGAGCACATGCGAATCAGGATGAGGTGGCTTTGATACCTGGCTTCGGTGCGGTGATTCTACCAAATATTAAGACATTGTCTTGCCCGTGTAAAGCAGCATCAAGTACAGGAATCACTTGTAATTCTCTCAGAAGCAGGTGTGTTGCAGACCACAGATACACAAGGAAGACACGTACTGAGCAGCGCAAAGGCCACTCGGAGGAGGTTCTCGTGTATTGTTGCTTTTCTTCAACTGAGCTCCAACCTACAAGCTCTGCTTCTTTCCTACCTCCTTTCTCACATTACAGTCCCAGTCCTTTTCTCATGTTCCAACCAAAGTATCCAACCGTGACAACCAGTAATTACAACTGAATCAAATAGCCCCACCTGCTGGTGACACGCTGGAACTTATTGCAATCCTTGTTCAAAATCCTTTCGAGAGATCAGACCCATACTCTCTCTGTGTTGCTCGAATTTCACACGAGGCAATGGTTTCGTAACCGCGTCAGCGACGTTATCAACCCCAACCATCCGATTAACAGTGATCTGCTTCAATTCCACACGTTCTCGGACAAAATGATGACGCACATCAATGTGTTTCGTCCTGCTGTGAAACTCGGGGTTGTTCGCCAACTTGCGAGCACTTTCATTGTCCACTAAGATCTCTGAAGGTTGGTTTTGCTTCATTTTCAGCTCCTTCAACATTTGCCGGAGGTGGACGACTTCTTGAACTATCAGGCTTAACGCCATATACTCTGCTTCCGTAGTGTTTAAGGCAATAGTACGTTCTGTCTGACTTGACCAAGAAATCGTACTGCCACACAGTTGAGTAAGATACCCAGCGATAGACTTCCGATCATCAACTCTATTCGCGAAGTCAGCATCTGCGAAAGCTTTGAGGTTGTCATCCAAATCACTTTCACTCCATTCAGCACCTCCTAGCACTAATCCCCAGTCCATTGTCTCTTTGATATAGCGCAGAGCACGTTTAGCCACACGCCAGTGCAAAATACCAGGGTTGTTCAAGAATTGACTGCATTCTCGTACCACGTACGCCAAATCCGGACGAGTTCCAAGCATCCGATACATTAAAATACCGATCACAGAACGATACGGCTTATCATCCATCAATAGTTTTTCTTCACGAGTCGTCGGGCACATTACTTTTTACAACTTCAACTCTGGACTACACGGCCCCTTACATCCATTGCAATTTTCCATGTCAAAGCGGCGTAGCACCTTCTCCGCGTACTGCCGTTGACTTATGAAAACTGTTCTCTCTCTCCGATTGCGTGTAATTTCCCAACCAAGGATATAGTGTATTGGTCCGAGATCTTTCATCTCAAACCTGCGGTGAAGTGTTGCTTTCATCTGCTTCATGATGACTTTGTTAGGCGCGAACAATATCAAATCATCCACGTAGATAGAGATGAACACTAGCCGTCTATCTATCACTTTCACAGCAACGCATGCTTCACAATTCATCAGCGTGTATCCTTCACGTTCTAAATGATCTTTCAGGAGTCGGAACCATACTGTAGGAGCTTGCTTTAAGCCGTAAAAACTTTTTAGTAGAACACAGACAAAGTCCTCTTTTCCTTCTTCAACGTACCCCTCGGGTTGCTCCATGAATACTTCTACGTCAATGTCACCATTCAAGAAAGCTATGGTCACGTCCATTTGGTCTATCTCATAGTCCCAGATGGCTGCAAGAGTCAACAACATTCGCAATGTTTCCAAGCGCACCACAGGCGAGTACACCTCGAAATAGTTTACTCCATAAATCTGCAGGAATCCTTTTATGACCAGCCTAGCTTTGAATCTCTCGATCTCATCATTAGCAAGATACTTGACACGAAAGACCCATCGATTACTGAGCACTTTCATGCCTTTCTTTCGACGAACTAACTTCCACGTGCCATTCTTTATCAGAGCATTGTACTCAGCATCAGCTGCTTTGCGCCACTCTTCAACATATTCGTCATTCATTGCTTCTTGATATGACGTTGGTTCTACCAAGACACTGGAAGACAAACAGCAAAAGTCCTCCGACCAGTCTAGTGCCTTCTCCTTTGCTATTTCCAACTGCATTTCATCACGCAATTTTCCCCACTTTGAGCCACTACTTTTCTCCTTCACTGAATCACGATAAGCAAGATGAATGGTATCTCCCATCCACTTAGGGGGTTTCGACACTCTGCCGCTCCTCGTCTTCACGGGATGATACTCTCTACAGCCAGTCTTTTGTGCCCTATTGCATGGTGCAACTTGGTTACTTGAGGCTCTTAGGCGCTCTTTCTCCAAGTCACTTCCAGCACTGGCACTGGTGCTCTTCAAGCCACCAGACTTCGACCGACTACTCGCCTCATTCACCTCATTTTCATCATCTTGCTCTGCAGCCGGTGTCACACACCGGCCACTGCTATCTCGTGTTGCAGCCGGTGTCACACACCGCCCACTGCGCTCCTTCTTCTTGGCTCGTTTTCTCTTTTTCGCAGTTGGAGTCTGCTCTGATAGTTCTTTATCATTGAATCGCACCCGCTTGCATGGGACTTGTTCATCATCGCTGTCATCACTGCTACTTTCTCGACTTCGCTTTTTACGACAAACAGCCCCACCAAAGCGATGCCGATGCAATTCAGGATCAGCCCCACCAGTTCTGCACTCCGTCACATCACCATTTTCATTCTCATGTGCATCTTTCAGTAGTGACGGTATATAGTTCATCTCATCTGCATGAACATTTAGATATTTAGATGTCGACGCACTTGTGGATCGTACCCTGTCAGATCCCAGCAGAATGCGACCAGGCCTATCTTCGTAGAAGACAAGCGTGTGATTGTAGAAAGCTTTGTTCGTCTTACTATCTAGCAGTCGATATCCTCTTCGTTCCCGTGAATATCCCACGAAAACTGCTTCTCTGGCTCTGGCATTCAGCTTCTTACGTTCAACTTTATCAATGTATGCCAAGACTGCGCATCCAAATGTCCGAAGTCTTGTATAGGCAGGCGTCTCACGAAACCACACTGCATACGGCACTTCCATCGATCTTGTTGTGTTCGGAACGATGTTCACACAATACGCCGCTGTATTAGCAGCTTCGGCCCACAACTCCTCAGGTAATTCAAAGTGAACCAACAAACATCTCATTCGCTCCGAAACCGTACGAATCATACGCTCCGCAACTCCGTTTTGCTCCGGAGTATGCTTCACCGTGAGAGAACACTCCATTCCATAGTTCCTCTTACATGTATCACCAAGAGCTGTCAACTCACGGGCATTATCACATCGAAGTTTCTTCATCCGCACTTTCAGTTGCGTCTTCACGTGTTCATTATATAGTGTGAACTTCTCACGAACTTCAGACCGGTTTTTCATGAGAAATAGTGTTGTGTATCGGCTTACTTCATCCACAAACACGATGAAATAGCGACTTCCAGAGTATGACTCAACTGAATATGGACCCCAGACGTCCGTGTGCACATATTCACCGACAAGCCAGTCACGTTTTGGAGGACCAACTGAATGGAAAGACTTTCTTACCATTTTTCTTTTTATACACGAGTCACAAGAAAATGAACCATCAACTCTTAGGTTCATGTCTGGAATCGGCCAGTCTCCATGCCGAAATAAAGTGTTGAAGACATTCCTTCCCGGATGTCCAAGTCTTGTATGCCATCGTTTAACCTCTTCACTTTCGTTAGCCGCAACTAACATGACAGCATCTTCTGGAGTCTCCAACTTCACTTGATAAAGACTCGTCTCGTCCACATACGCGTAAGCACTGCCACGTTGAAATTTTAGTTCAGCAAATTCATATTAATCAAAATGGACCTTCAGCTTTTCCTCAAGCGACAACGTAGGATCATTTTGTCGCCGTACTGAAAACAGACTGCACTGAAGTTCAGGTACATATCGTACTCCCCGTTGGACGACAGTGCGTCGTCCGTTAGTAGTCTGAATTTCCTTTTTCACCGTGCCAACCCCAACAACATTTAGCCAGTTTTCACCTCCAACTCGCACCAACGCACTCATTTCTGTGAAAGACACGAAGTCAATCTTCTGGTTTGTCATATGACAAGTAGCACCAGAATCCAAATACCAACGACCATGCGCTAGCTTTTGGATGCGAGAGGGTTGTTTCACCAGCGCCGAAATGATATAGGCATCTTCTTCACTATCCTCGGCAGCATAGTTACTATATTTCCTTTTTCCGGACTTCTTTCCTTCTGCATTCCCGCTAGTCTTTGTCTGCTTAGGAGCTGGCTTACTGCTCTCACTTGCTGGACGTTTACTTAAGTACGGACAATCACGAACTTGATGTCCTTGTTCTTCACAGTGAAAACATGATCCATGACCACGTCCTTGACTTCCTCCTCTTCCTGCACCTCGACCACCTCGGCCACCTCTTCCGCGACCGCGTCCTTGATTTCCACCATCACGGCCACCACGACCTCCGCGACCTCGACCGCGACCACGACCTCGGCCCGATCTGCCACCATACAGCGCCTGTTCTTCCGACTTTCCATCCAACTTCCGCCCTTGCCGTCGATCGTATGCCATCTCGAGCGCATGTTCTAGTTGTTCATAATTGGGAGGCTCGTTAACTGTTGTAGGCACATGACTTGCCAGGAACGTCTCAACCACATTATCGAAAGATTCAGGTAGTGTACTGATCAGAATTGTGGGCATCAAGTATTCATCTAGGGGCACGCCAAGCAACGCAATCCGATCCAAAATTCGACGAACTTCTCCCAAGTGATCAGCAACGTTTCCATTTTCTTCAAGGCGAAGTGATCTCAGCTTCGTAACCTCCGATGCGTACTTGAAATACGTCTTGCCAACGTAGCGCTGTTTCATTCTCTCCACTACACGAAATGGCGATGGTTCAAACTTCACAGTCTTCATTATCTTATCCGTCATTCCGTCGTAAAGCATTTCCTTGGTGCGAGCAGTCTCCTTCTCCCAGATATCATGTTCATTCTCCTTCGCCTCCTCTGGTTCGTCAATCTCCTTCGTGCAGTATTTCTACAGGTTCTTGCGCCCCAACTTGAGCTTCATCCTCTCGAGCCACACTTCAAAGTTCTCGCCATCGAAAGGTGGGTGGGCGGCTTTCTTCTCCTCTGCTTTCTCTTGTTTCTTGTCCTCACTCATGGTCTGTATATCTGAAAGTCTAGCAGCACGAGTTTGGGCTCATAACCACTTGTAATTCTCTCAGAAGCAGGTGTGTTGCAGACCACAGATACACAAGGAAGACACGTACTGAGCAGCGCAAAGGCCACTCGGAGGAGGTTCTCGTGTATTGTTGCTTTTCTTCAACTGAGCTCCAACCTACAAGCTCTGCTTCTTTCCTACCTCCTTTCTCACATTACAGTCCCAGTCCTTTTCTCATGTTCCAACCAAAGTATCCAACCGTGACAACCAGTAATTACAACTGAATCAAAATTTGATTCAGTTGTATTTAATAGCCCTAAGGAATTGGAGTGAGTAGAAGGTAGATTCGGAAATCCCACTTCTCACCAAGCTTCATCAACGCTTGTAGATCTTCCATGTGATTGTTCCCAACTTCTTTACTTCCTCGGCAATCAGCGCAGCTTCGTGTTTGGTTTCTAATGATTCTGCTTCTAGTCGATCACGTGTAGAAAATGCGAATGTCACTACTGCAATAATGCTTCCAGTCATACATGGGAAGGGTGATACTGTATTTGATGAACCGCTTCCACAGCGCATAATGGCGTAGGCTGGTGCTGCTGGGTGATCTAGGTGATGGGAACGAATTTGCAGTCCAAAACAATATAACGCCAGCAAGACTTGAAACCACAAGCCACCGTGTGTACATTTCCAACCAAGTAAAGTAAAAAGCGACACGTTCAGCGAAGATTGAGCTACATCATCCAGTGGTTGTTGCAGTACACCTCGAACTAACACACATCGTGAATGGGTCTTTGGGTTCTCCTCGTGCTAGCTTGAGACTTGCGTTGTGCGCCGAAACGCCACCCAACGAGTCTTTAACAACGCACGGTTGCTTATGAAGCGGATACATCTGGACAACGTGTCTTGCGGCAACAGGACATGATTCGTTAAGTCCAGCTTCACCATCAATCTATGATGCAGTAAACAGTGCGTACACGATGCTCTGCTTCTCATTGTCGAGGAAGGTGACACATTTCCGGTCTGAATCATAGCCAGCGAAACTTGAGCGCAATTCACAGGAGAGAAAACCATTCAAACCTGGTCAAACCTTCTCTGGTTTCGTAGTCTAAGCCGTTCAGCACCGAGTTCCACTTCACGTTGCAGAGCTCGGACTCTAAGAAGCGATTGCTTTCCGTCTAGTGAAAGCAATCGCTTAACGTTCAACTCTGTACGTCGAATTCGGCTGACAATTATTGCTCGATCGCTAGTTTGGTCAACTTTAATAGTCGGCTTTGGTGTGACCGTCGACCTTGCTGTAACCTCAAGCAGATCAACATGTTCTTCGAGGCTTGAGCAAAATGGGAAGTCAAATTCGTCTTCTTGTCCCGAAAGTTTCCAATACGCTCCTGAACTCCAGTGTTTTTAAAGCTACTATCATCACTGCTTCGTTCATCATTGGGTCGTCGGTTGAGAAAGCGTTCAGGGGACTTGCGAGCTGAAGAGCTGCGTTTTTCAGTGAATTCCACTTCGGTTGGATTGCTGGTCTCTGATTCTGTTGCGAAAGTGGGGTTGACTATGGAAGGCTCCGTAACAGAGCAACTTTCAATGTTTGACTCGCGATCTTCCTCCGTTGTCTGGAAAACCAACGTAGGATTTTGTTTCAGTGGTGTCAAAACTGCAGCAATGGCAGAAGTACGGCGTGGCTGATTGGGTGGAGGTGGCAATTGGTGCCGTGGTTGTGTTTGCTTTCGATGATGAAGTGGTAAGACTGGTGAGTCGATTTTTGTTTTGTTTGGTGAAAGCTGCTTGACGAGAAAGACGCAGTATTAGACTACTTGATTTCTGGTACAGCCACCGATTCACTACTTGTTGAATTATACACTAACTGTTTACCTGATTGAACAACTGAATGATTTTCATCATTTTGCCGCTTGAGATGCTTCTGGATCACTTCACTTGTGCGAGGTAGACGAGCAAAACGCTGCTCAGTTTTAATCTGCTAGTCTGCCAATAACTTCTGGGGCTCGTGGAATAATCACTGCACAGTGCAAGCAAGCAGCAACGACTCCAACTCGGCAAGCGGTAGCGGGGAATGCAACCATACTGTTGGCGGTCTACCGGAGGCAGCGGCAGAAAGCCGAGTCTGTCGTGACTGTGGCTCTACCAGTCAGCATCGAACACACCAAGTCCTTGTTGTTCCCTGTCGGTCTCGCTGTCGCTGCTTTACTTGTGGTCGCAGCTGTATCGGTGGATCAAGGGCAAACGGTGACAGCGCGTAGCGAGCATTGGCATTGTATTAACACAAGGCGATCGCGTGAGGGTTGTGATGTCATGCCGCCAAATGACAGTTCATAGCGATTGCGTGAGTGTCGTGAACCTCAGCAAAAGTCTCATTTTACATGTAGTAAAAGTTGCACGTCGAAGACTGGCGGCCACTGCCGCGCTGCCACCTCAGCAGCTCAGGTTTGTGCAAGCGACGTCAGTGACAAAGATGGGGATAGCACCGGCGGTAAGTCAAGCGCCTTGTAGCTATTGCATCAAATTAATATTATGGATAATCGATGCTCATTACGATCAATGCAGTGCAATGGAAGCATGCACCTTCAGCGCGGCAATGGTGCTGCAGCTCACTGGCTGCCGCTTCGCCGACGTCATGAATCCATTTCGTGTCCACCTCAGTGGAGGCATCATTTCATCCTGTGAGACTTCATTGATCGAAACTCCATAACTGCCGATATCAAGTCAAAAACATACAAACGACTACCTCCAATCCTCTATAGTTGCCTTTAGCAGCTGTCCTGACCCCACGATCTCTGTACCAAATCTGCCAAAGCCGAGCCAAGAGTATCGAGCAGGTCCACTCGAACCAGGGCTCCCGGTGCGTCGACGTGTCAATGCGGCTCACTATCCAAGACCCCCTCGACGAAGCAGAGCTCCTGGTTAATCTCCATGTCGGACAAGCAGAAGACCGCGCTGATCGCCGCCGCCGCCGTCACGGGCGTCACTGCCGGCTCGTACCTTTTGCGTGTGGCCATGCGCCCCGTGCTGCGTGCACGCGCCGCCACCTTCTTCAAGGGAATGCTGGCGGACGCTGACATCATCATTGACCGCGATATCCGCGTGTACGACGAGGACATTTTCCTCGACTGGGTGCACCGCGGAATGCTCGCCATTGGTGAGTCGTACATGGCCAAGAAGTGGGACGCCATCATCCCGCTGGATGAGCTGCTCACGCGTCTGCTGTCGCTGTCTGCCGACAAGCGCCGCAAGATTCTCAAGGCGTGGAACGCCAAGTTCATTGCACTAGGCGGCAAGATCTTCAACTATCAGTCGCCCTCACGTGCCGGTATCGTCGGTGCACACCACTACGATCTCGGCAATGATTTCTTCAAGCTCTGGCTGGACCCGTACATGCAGTACTCGTGCGCTTACTGGAAGGGTGTGGAGGACAAGCACGACCTGGATGCGGCGCAACGCAACAAGTTGCATCTGATTGCGAAAAAGCTCAAGCTCGAACCGGGTATGCGTGTGCTCGAGATTGGATGCGGTTGGGGTGGCCTCGGTTGCTTCCTTGCTAAGGAGTATGGTGTGCACGTCACGGGTATCACCATCTCCAACGAGCAGCTCAAGGGCGCTCGCGAGTGGGCCAAGCGTGAAGGTGTCAGCGACCTCACCAGCTTCGAATACTGCGACTACCGCAAGATGCATGGCCAGTTCGACCGCGTCGTGTCCATTGCTATGATCGAGGCCGTGGGCTTTAAGAACCTAGGTGAGTACTACGATGTTATCAAGCGCTGCCTGAAGGACAACGGTCTTGCTTTGGTGCACGGTATCGCTGCAAACCGCTCCATTGAGGTGCCGATTCAGCTCTGGATCCTCAAGTACATTTTCCCCAACGGCTTCCTGCCGTCTGTGGCACAGATGGTGAACTTCTCGGAGCGCAAGCTTATTGTGGAGGACATTCACAACCTTGGCCCAGATTATGACAAGACGCTCATGTGCTGGTACGAACGTTTCCAGGACCACCTTAAGAAGGGCAACATCGACCGCCCGGAGGTGTTCTGCCGCATGTGGGACTTCTATTTGCAGTACTGCGCTGCTGGATTCCGAGCGCGTACCATTCAGCTTGTGCAAGTTGTCTTCTCTAAGAAGCGCCTGGACCGCTACGATGCCGTGAGATAAACGGATGAAGTGGTTCTTCGTGGCCAACATCAGCGGTTCATCAAAGCTATATCTGTTGGATTTGTGCCAAATGTAGGAAAGTGAAGCGTAGAACGATCGCATGGCCTTGCCTGCGCATAGGATACAATGTCAGCTAGACAACCTGAAGATAATACAAGCAAAGTATGCGGGTTGTTTGCCAACACCAAGTTCGAGCATCTGTTGTTTGTTGAGGATTCCCCGACAAGGAATGGCAAAACAAGGCGTCAGTATATATATCATCCCATTTACCAATCCTCCCCCTGCACACATCAATGGAGAGCTCCATGCAGAAACCGACCCGCAATCCGTCGGCGCTTAGCATCTACCGACCTGGCCTATTCAACAACAAAGTGGTGGGTGATCATGCGTCAATTGAACGGGGGGATGACACCTAACTCGTGTGAATGTGTAGGCTATTGTCACAGGTGGTGGCACAGGCATCGGTAAGAGTATTGCTTATGAACTGGCATTCCTGGGCTGCACCGTCGTGATCGCAAGCCGGTAGATAAACGCCTTCCATTTGGCTGGTCATTAGATGACGTGTAATGTAATGCTGATAAATGTTTCAATGCTGTCTTGGCAGCAACTTTGAGCGCCTGAAAGCTGCTGCAGTTAAGATTCAAGCAGACGTGAAGGTTGCTAACGCAGCGTCTGTGGGATCAGTGCACGCTATTGCATGCAACATCCGCAATGAGGACGAAGTGTCGAACCTCGTGGATGAGACTTTGGCAAAGTTCGAACGTGTGGACTTCCTTGTGAACAACGGTGCGAATACGAGCTCCTCACGAACTGTGGGTGTTGATTTAACCAGTTCGCTTCAACTGTTGTGCTTGCAGCTGGTGGTCAATATCGCTCTTTACTGGAAGACGTATCGCCGAAGGGATGGCAGGCGGTCATGAACACCAATCTGTACGTAAATCTTCCCATCGATGCTATCGCTGGATCTAACCAAACTCTTCAGGAACGGAACCTTCTTGATGATAAAGAAGGTGTACCACGCGTACATGAAGGAACACGGTGGCAGCATTGTCAACATCATCATCGTCTTGGACAAGGGAAACCCGTGTTTGGCGCACAGTGCCGCCGCTCGAGCTGGCATCGAAAGTCTGTCCAAGTCGCTGTCGGTGGAGTGGGCTTCATCCGGTATCACTCTCAACTGTGTTGCACCTGTACGTCAAGAAATCGATACAGAGCCTCTTCATTGACGATTATTCAATACTAACGAACTTTGTACTGTTGCCTTCATGCAGGGTATCATCCTATCCAGTGGTGTTGAGAACTACCCCAGTGGCGCGGAGATGTTTGAGTATGCGGCGGAGAAAGCCACGGCTGCGAAGAGGATGGGGAGTGTCGAAGAGGTTTCTGCCAGCGTGCTCTACTATTTGTCTCCTGCTGGTGCCTATGTCACTGGCGACACCATGCATGTGGATGGAGGATGGCATCTTATGGGACCTCTGCTCGACGTACCGGAACACGAGAACAACCGTCCGTACGGCACCTGTAAGCTGTAGTAAATGCTGCTAGCACTGCTGCTGAGGTGAGGACAACTTCAACTTCACAATTGATCCCCAATTTTAAAACCCTTTCGAGGATGCACCTTTTCCTTTACTTCTTAGTAGTAGAATAAATTCGAAGTACACGAGTCTTAGGTAAGATATACACCGGAAGAAGGTTCAAAACCTAATTCACTTACTTAGCCCATGCTACTTTCCTGGAGGAGGGGGTCCATTATATGCTACCAGTGGGGGTACCTTGTTCTTATGCTTGGTCTTTCCGGCTCGTACATATACTATATGGTCAAGTTACAGCTCAACCGATATGGTTGAATATGATCATCTATCCGACTATACTACTAATTTGTAGAGAGCTTAACAGCCAATAAGATCTCCCATCAGTAGTTTAATCTAATCAGATCACATGATTGCCATAATTTTATCCAATAGGATGAGGATATTAAACCAGGACCTGTAGGCCAGCCGTTCCGACGTATCAGGTCGGAACGGCGGCCAAAATATGTATATGTCTAGCCAAAAAGCAAGTGAATAGCGTATCACTCACATATTTGCCATTTATCCGACCGATAGCATGGGATTAGAAGAGTTGGTGCCTGGAAACACCAAGCGTGCGAAGGCAACCGCTGTGGGGTCTTTCGTGAAGTTTTTGAAAACTGAGGGTGTGACAGAAGAGTATGTGCGTGTTTGTATTGAGCGTGATGGGAGCGGAAAGTGTTTTGTGTCCGTAATGAACAAGTTCGGAATGTATCTAGCATTTAATGAGGGCAAAAAAGGAAAGCCACTGACCCGAAACACTGCGATGCAGTACTATCGGCAGGTTAAACTGTGGCTCCTCGACCAGTTCCCTCAGCACCGGGCTGCGTTAGAAGCTCGTCTGCTCAAAATGGGAAAGACGTTAGATAACTTTTGCTTGAAGCGTGACGGCAGTGGCTTCATAAGCAAGGCACCACCATGTTCAAAGGCTGACTTGAAGAAGATGCTTGTGTATTTGTATGTTAACGCGAGCTGCTCAAGCGACTACCAAGATGCTGCGCTAATTTGCCTGCTGTGGTACCTATTCGGTAGAGCCTCGGACCTCGCCATCCTCCGCAAGCCCAACATCTCCATAGATGCCGGCAATGTGCTCTTCGTACGCTTCGTTCGGATGAAGACATCCGAAGAGCAAGGGCTGTCACTGTTCCCTGGAACGGAGTTTGAGACCTGTCCGATGCTCGCCATGGCGCTGGCGATGCTAATGCAGACCGCCCCATCAACGGACGTCATCGACAACCTGCCCGAAATGCAAGACCAAGCTGCAATCACTCTCTCTCCGGACGTCCCGCTCCTGGATATTCTCGACCACCCTGTTGACACAACTGGACTTGGCGCACCGTCCGCTGCTGGTGTGGAGAAGACGCCCACCGTCTACTCACATGTGAACCGCGTACTCGACCGCATAGCTGCGGTTTCTAGCGTCACAGCTGCACTGACATCCCATTCCTTCCGGCGCGGGGGGGGGCACAACACGCCAATGGTAGCGGCGAACTCACGTCGCGGTGGATCTTCGACAGAGGCGCCTGGAACATGAGCACAACGAACAAGGGCTTCAACTATATCTTCAACACCAGCAAAGAAGATCACATGGTTAGCAAGATACTCAGTGGACATGACACCAGCACAAACGTAGCAATCCAGGACTTGCGTTCGTTCGACTCGCAAACAAGGAGCACGATTTCCAGCTTCCAGCACCACCTGTTCAGCACATGCCACGACCTACAAGCAGCACAGCACAACGTTAACCAAGCTGTCCTTGATGTGCTTACCTCGACTGTGATCCGCCACTACCCACTACCCACTGCCGAAACGCCTGAACGCTGAAGCACCTGCGATTAAGCGCATCGAAGCTTGTACCGCTGAAGCCGGATGCTCGCTCGTTGAATTACTTGCATGGTCGTCACATCTCGCGAACCCAAAGCTACCCTGTGAAGACAGCAAGCCATCAAGTGCGCACCAGACATCCGAGATGTCATTGACACGAAGCACAGAACGAAAGGTCATCGATCACCAAACTGCTGTCATTAACCACTTTATCTAGCATGTGAAGCTGCAGGATGCTTGCATGGACGCACTGAAAGCTAAGATGAACGGCCCTAGACAAGGAACACACAAACGGCAAAAATCGGAAACTAGCCAATTTGATGTCAGTCAAGCTAAGAAGAAGCAGCACAGATCAGCAGTGACTCACCTTCGTGCGACTTGGTACGGTTGGTACGCTCAAGAGCCACCACTGTGGCGGGCACCCATCTCGAAGCAGCAGAAGGCCGACCCAAAGCAGCTTGTCGCCTACATGAAGCTGTTCTTGGATGACGGCTTCATACTTGACACCACAGAAGCCAGCTATCGCGATCAGGTGCTGTCCCTCGGAACCCGCGCTGAGAAGTCCGTCTTGATGTTCCTTGAAGAGCACAACATCAGCTCACGTGGATCAGGCGCTGTCCTGAAACACCTACGTAGTCTTCACCGTGCTGGCGCACTCAACACCAAAATTGAGCGCCATGAACAGCTACTCCAGACGCCAGCTATCCAAGACCCTGCTCCAGGTTATACACAGAATATCCTCGAGCAGACTTAGGAATAAGTATGACTTACGAAGCTGAACATGCGTCAATACAACCACACACGCTATCACACTCACATATACACAAGCAGGGTCCACTTACTGCGTCACACAACGGCTCAATCGCTGCGACATGCATACACAAAAAAGTAAGCACAAATAAACCTTAGGTGGGAATCGAACCCACGACCGTCCCTTTCGGGGGCTCTTCCGCTGAGCTACTAAGATGTGGGTGGGGTTAAGCACAACTCAAAGCAGGGTACTCATCTGGAGGCCCGAGGGGGAATTAACCTCCACAGTTCTTCGTGAAGGCGGCAACCCTGCTAGCCGCACCGCGTTCGGCACGGCCCCCTCAATACACCCTCCTCTGGGTGGTCACTCGGGCACTGACCGCGTTTGACTGAACACCCACAACTGAATACCAATCATTTTTGTTTTCGTAATTACCTTTTTACGACGAGGTTTTACATTACATCTTACTTTTTGTATACTATAAGTTTATCTACATCTGGTCGGAGAGGTCGGATAGATTTTGGTATGGATCAGGGAATATTGGTCTATAGTATTTGTGGTATTGAAAAAAATTACTTACTCTGCATTCTATCCCTTGTGTTGCTATATTGCGGTTGCAGACCGGCTCCAGAAGACTGGTGCGGACGTGGACAATTCCGACTTGCTGGGTGGGAGATCATCACGCCTTTAATGAACTTACCAGTATGGAACTAATTACCGATTTTTAGATAGTTCGTCGGTTTCGGGAAAGGTAATTTCAACTCAGGTTTTCGCGTATTAAAGTTCGCACGTCGTTTCATGATTTTTTGTGAACCCAAAAACGAAACGTCTGGCCTATGGTTCACCGTTTCAAGCTTGGGGCTAGCATCGTGGATGAATCTCGCTAGTTTAGTGCTTTTTCAGTAGACCTCCATGTCTGTTTGTTCACCTGAACAAACAGACATGGAGGTCTTCTGTAAAAGCTGCATCGCTCGGAGTGACGTCAAAAGCGCGACCGTTAGGTTATTTTATAGGGAAAGGCAACTTCATGCTTGGTCGACTCTCTACCAAAATGTTGAGAAGAAATCCTTGACGCATGGAGAGTGCAACTGCATGGCTATCTCACTTTCGCATTTACTGCCTCCGTCCAGCTTACTCCGTTGCAAAGATCATCCGTTGTTTTATTACCAAGATGAGGTAGTGGTTTGGTAGTGCTAATAGTGGCCCCGAGCATGACCAAAGACGTCGCCGACGGCTCCACCCAATATTGCCTACAGCCTCTATGGGTTCACCATCAAATGGTATACGTTCGGCTCTCCAGAATTCGCCAAGGCCCAGTCACAACACGGGTACCACATCGGTGAGCCAATCGGTAAAGCAACCGCCATCATCTACGCTAAGGCCTCGTGAGGCAATCGCACCTGCAGCACCTAATCTATAAGTATCACCGGAGCATGCCTCTACGCAGGGTGATACGTCGCGAGACCTTAGCTGGCCAGTGGAAGTACTCCGACAGGCGCCCGTGTTGAATAAGCGCTCGATGAATGTCCCGGTTGCGGTACAATACGCAATTAAGAACTACAAACCCCTACCCGGGTTCGCTCTGGTTCCCCCCAAAGCTGGAGAATGATCTATTATCCTTCAGTGGGGTGTTGGGGTGACGGCCGAACTAGACGGGAAAATATGCACAGGGTGGATTTGTTTGGGGAGCGAAAACACCACGAGATCATACAACTTTATGGGAAGACGTCAAAGGCTACAAAACACCTCAAAGACGTTCACAACATCAACTCCGATAAATCAGTACTTCAAGCGGCTCACAAGCGATCACGTGAGGATGAATTAGACCGTCTTCGGAGCGCTACTGTCACGTCAAATGACGCTGCCCGCCTGTGTCTTCTTCTTGAGACCCTTCGCATTATATTCAACAATTTGCCACTTAGACTTGGAGAGTATGAAGAATCCAGGTTACTGAATGAACTTGTCACCGATGGGCGTTATCGAACTATCATCAACGCCCAAACGGTGACCCACGCTATCGTCGAGCTGTGTGCGTATGTTAAGGGAGAAATCACAAAGTTTATCTTCGAAAACATTGTGCCAAACGTTTTACAGTTGTCGTGGATATGTGGTCCTCCAAAACTCAAGGGGAAAAGTACCTCGGACTGCGGCTCTATTTCATCGATAATAAGTGGCGCTTCCGGTCTTTTTTACTTGGAACACGGCACTTTCGACCTTCACATGGTGAACGAGATGGTGGCGTTCGCATACCCTTCATGAGATGGATTGATCAAATTCTGTTCGACTTTGGCCTTTCAGTCAACAATTTCTTTGGTGGGACAAGCAACGCAGGCGTCGATGTGAAGTGGATGCTGACGGAGGGTCTGAAACTGCGGTGGGAATGGTGTATCCCACACCTGACAAATACAGCAACGAAAGCTGCTTGTGGAATCGTTAACGATAAAAGTAAGTCTAAGAACAAAGGCATGACAGAGCTGATATCGCGGATTGGTAGAACGGTTTTTCAAGTGCGTCACGTGGAGGTTATGGGCTCACAATTTGCTGAGCTGTGCGAGATAACAGGGGAAACCAAGTCGCGCACTCTCGTAGAATTCAAGCCACATCGATTTATGGGCTTAACCAAAGTAATTATGAGAATTCTTGAGAAATGGGACCAACTTGTAGTCTGGTTTGATGAGCGTACCGCAAAAGCACTGCGCGTGGGACTAGCACCTCCAGAAGGCTTTCCGTTAGCTGCGGATAAGTTGACGTTGATTCAGCTCGTGTATCTCTTAGAGCCTATTACAGTTCTTAACCGCCGAGCTCAAAGCGAGTCTGCCAACCAAATTCAAGTTCTCCTTACATTTTACAAACTTCGGCAGAACGTTCTGGATACTTCGGTTGCTTTGTTGGACTATCGCACCAAGCATCTTAAGCCACCTCAAATACTTTGCTGTTGACGATTTGACACCATCTGTAGCCAAGACTAGACAATTACTCGCTGAAGCGTTCCATGAGCGCTTTTTCTCTCGTTATACCAAACGAACTAAAGTGCGCAAAAAGATATTGTATATTTTCGAGATGCAACCACTACTTCATCTAAAACTGAAGAATTCTGATGGCGTACTTCAATGATTTGGCTGTGCAACCAACAGCTAGTAATCGATCCAGCCAATCCGTCAAAACGTCCTCATGAAGATGACGTTACTAGAATGGTCGCTTTTGTCAAGCAAGCAGTTATGGAACGACTGAAATCACTCATGCTGTCGTGTGTTCCCGCTGAAGAAGTTAAGTTACCCCCTGTTACAGACCCACCGCCTATTGTATTTTCAGAGGACCTGATGGAATTCTTCGAAGGAGAAGAAGCTGCTCCTCAGACGGCTTCAAGGGATTCTCAAGAAGCGCGTGTTGAGGAGGAGCTGAAACGATGGACAAATGAACCAGCAACCATGCATCGAGATGACAAAAATGAAGCTGAGCATATTCTTACATTTTGGAGTCGGCAGACAAGCAACAACTACCAATTCTTCCCTACTGTTGCCCGTATTATCTTCTCTGTTCCAACCTCATCAGCACAGATTGAGCGAGATTTTGGAGTCAGTGAAATGATGGTTACTAGCCATCGAGCTTCGATAGCGCCGATGAACATCGACATGTGTTCATTTCTCAACCGAAATACGGAGTTTATCGACGCTACACAGTGTCCTAGACTTCAAGGTGACCGAACCAGTATCCCATCCAATGTGCTGGTTCCGCTAGAAGACGACAGCAACTACCTTAACATCACCGCGGAGTGGGAAAACGTCATGGCAACGTGTTTTTCCGAAAGCATTGATATGGAGGACGAGTAGTCTAGATACATCTTCGTGTGCTCTAATGCTGAGCATTAATACGATCAGGTTATCTTTTGCGACTGAATATATTGTTCTACTTTTGCTGCAGTGATGTACTTGTTACTATCTTCTAGTAATGTTGGTATTCAGTAAGCTTACATCGCAAAAATCAAAGATCACAATGTACACGAGTAAATGTTTTAATACATTCTATGTTTCAATGCGTCAAAACGTATTCTGAGCTCTCTCAATCCGACAGTCGATTCTCATTCCTTTGTGTCTCAATTATCTTTAGATCTGCCCAAACGGTCACCAATTTCTGAAGTGTGCATAGCTACTTGGTCACTCTACCACAGATATTAACTTTCTACTGTGAATGTTGTCTTACTGTAGAATACAGTTGATGTAGCAACCAGAAGTAAAAATACACCGAGGCCACGTAAACTATTGGTACAACTGAACGCCCCGTCGTTCAAAACACTACCACACAAGGAGTGAGAATGTTCACAAATATCGAGAGAATGCACATACGTAGACCATCTGAAATTAAATGCGTGCAAAATGGACTTAATTGACTCGTTCCAGCAAACTATGTACATTGTCCCAGTTAATGCCTACTAGTCACTGTGACTCTAAAATGAGCATGAAATGCATGTCTGCCTCTTTCAGAGCGGATTCGAGGTATTATGTACACCCGAGAAGACAACGAAGAAGCGGGTCTGCCTTCACTAGCCCCCAGATATTGAAATGTTGATCTAACAAGGTGTCTAGCTAGGGACCTAGGACGTAGATTTCACAGAAAGGAAATGCGTTCATTGCTAGCGTATACTACCCTCAAACAAAGTATTCAGCTTGTTAATTTGATAACGATTAGTATGTTAAACAGGCTACTTTTTCCCATCTCGTAGGTGGGTCCATTCATCACGGCTGTGAAACCAAACAATCTAGCATACAGCCGAGCCCGCTATGGCACTGAGCTGATGCGTGACTACTCCTTGTGCATTGCCCAACTTGCTCGGATAAAACAAAGCCAGTGGTCCTTCTCTGTTGTTCACCCGTGTTGTTTTGCTTTTTTAAGTCCTGTGTAAAAGACTTCAAATCATTGGTCCACTCACAGAAAAAAATAATCGCTTATCATTTTACAAGATTTATTGTTTTGTTTATGTTTCCTCTGGATGTCTCTCCCTCATCGTGTTTATTTTGCTTTTCACGATCGGCACAGTTTTCGCTGCTCGAACCAAGATCAACAACCCTATCCTCAATATTCTGAAGTGTAGGTCGCCTACGGGCTTCACTGTCTAGGGAATTCCATGACATTCATGGCATCAAATTTCTATTCAGTGTCGCCGGGAACGAACAAGTGCTCATAGCCAATGTATGTAGATGTTGGCCAAGACAAACAACAATGTTAAAACACGGATTTCCCGTTTCTACTAAAATCAATCCAGTTTTAGAACCCACCCACATCTGACAAAAATGCCATTTAAAAATCAATTTCTTGACACAAAAAGCAAGCAAAATAGCCCGTCACAAATTTCCCACTGTCGAAGTCCACTGCAACGCAAGTTAGCTTCGCGGCATGCGTGAATCTCCTGTGCGAGGTTCTGTGTGCTGCATCAAGACCCAATATGCTAAGTAGACCACCTTCAAGTCCATTCAGCCGTTGAATTATCAACAGCGGCTCGGACATAACGAGGCCTCCAGCAACATGTGACCGCAGTCCTCGTGACGCTCGCCGGCAATCATAGCGGTACTAAATCACAAAATACTGTTGGAGAGCAAACCCAGAGACAGCAGTTGAAGAGGAGGGGGAAAGCTAATTGGAGCCCCAGAGAGCGAACTGTTCCTTATGAAACTCAAGACACGGGACCAGCTCTTAGTAAGCGAATGCGCTAACTGCCACTGGCTTCCGAAGCTGAGCCAGCTAGTGTAGCCTTAAACAGCAGAACGCGTCTAACTGGAATGCTAGTTCTGATGATGCAGTGGCTTGTGGCCAAGAGTTTGAGACGCTTGTCTTGTTCAGTTGCCAAGCGCCAACAGGACAAGATTTGACGCCAGCTGTGAGTGGAACACTGCTCTCAGCTTGCAAAAGTTATTGAATTAACACTTCGTATTCTATGAAATGATTGCTATAAAGACGCCAAGGTGCGAAAGTTGCTGAAACTACCAGCTTTGTTGCGGTTGCGCTAAGCTATGGATTATAGCGAGCTGCTTTGGAAGTAGGTTGCTATATGAGACGACCAAGAAGAACATGCAGATTATCAGAGAGGTGTACCCAGCGTTGCTTAGCTTGTTGGTTGTTCTTCTAGCTGATAGGTTCAGCGTACCGTTAGTTGTGCTGTACGTGATTAAGGGCGCATGGTATTAAAACAAGCATCTAGACAGAATAACCTGCTCTAATCAGCCATAAAGGTGTTCATCATCATTTTGTTACTTCTGATTGAGCACTCGTTATCCAGGCTTGATGAGCTGAGAGCCACTCATGAAAAATTGCAACGTCGAGGAAAAGAGTTAAGTGTCCGAGCACTTAATAATTTAACGGAAGTCGTTTTGCCAACAATCGCCAAACGCCAGCGTCACGCCGTACAACTATGTAGGCCACTTGTGCTGCGACCTGAACTATGTGGATACATTTATATCGAGGAGTGACACAGACCACCACGTGTGCAGATCTTCCTAGGTATTTGAAGATCGACAAGCTTTGCCTGTTTTTCTGCAAGAAATGGTACGATAGACTGCGTGCTGTAGTTTCATAGGTATATAATTCATATATTTACTAACGTGTCCCTGTAGGATACTACTGATTTTGTCGTTACTGCATTATCGCCAACAAGAAAAATAGTGAATAGAAATTGTTTTAGTGCTGCTACCCGGTATTGTGATATCCCCTGTGACATCCTCGTTGCAACCGGTCATACCAAATTGAGCAAGTGCACCACAAGAATTGCCACACAATACGAAGACACATTCCTGGAAAAAATCCGTCTGAAAATTTTTAATGTAGGGTAACCATGCTATATCAGGGAGATTGAACAGCTAAATCAAACGCTCCAGCGACGACGGTAGCTTCGGGTTAAGGGAAACTTTCACGCACCACAATCGCTTCCCTGCTTCTCGTCCTAGTGAAGCAACCCTCGCGCGAGTTCGCAATTGTACTTCGCGTTGCGCGGACATGCGAGCCTCTAGCAGATTCAGTCTGTTTAAGACGACTTTTTCTAGAGATTGGTAGCTGTGGTTGCCTTACATTGGAGGTTGCGAACTATTTCTAGCCGAGTAGTGTCGCGCTCCTAGTGTCACTGGTAGTTATGGGGATTCGAGAGGATGCATGCGCTCTGGTGAAATTCCATTGTTCTCGGGCATGTCGGATTTTACTGCTCGCGATGCTCTTAGTGTCAGTTCCGTAATTTCCGAGTTTAGGTTGTGGTTCGTTTCCGCCTCCATTGTCGCTTGTGCCTCCTTATCGACATACTGGGGTGGTGGTGATACTACCGTAGCAACTGGAGTTGTGTGCTATGGTGCATTATGCTTGGTTAAGCCGAGCGCGATTGTCGTCAAGTGTTCGTGGACTTCGTGTTTTGTTTGTTGAATGGCGCGCTAAACTTTGTTTTCAAAAATCTCGTGTTTTGCTTGTATATCCGTCGTTTGTGTTACTGTTTCGTCAATCTTCTCGCTCATAGATGCCAGTGCGTCGTGTGTCTTAGCTTCCATTCCACTAAGGCGGATTTCTTGTGCTTCTATCAACTTTTGCTGAAGTCGCTCTTCTATTGATTTGGTAATCCGATTTCGCCGATGTCTCACTGCGCTGCGATATTTCACGAGAAGGCTCAAGCCAACGTCTTTGAAGCTCACGAAGTTTCAATTCTGCGTGTTGCTGGGTATGTTCGTTACGCTGATCAAGTTTGGATTGAAACCTGTTTTCAATACCACGAGCTTTTGTTTCAATTCGTTTCTGTGTGCATTTGCAGTTGGTGAGCGATCTCTTCTATTTGCTTAGTTGCTTCGGAGTGCATACGCCGCGCATCGTCATGGTGTTTTTGTTGCAATCTTGTTTCGATGTCAGAGACGTGCTGGTTAGCGTATGCACGCGCCTCGTTCACAGAGTTTTCGATCTTGCAACCAACGTCGGCAGCATGTGCTGTAATGCACTCTTGTGTTGTATTCTCGGAATGCGTGAGTCTAATATCTAATTCTATCATTATAGACGGATTTCCCCATGTCTGCTCACGAACTGCCGCCTCAGTTTGAACGTTTAACTTTGGATCAACTCTCTGATCTGGGACTCGCAAGTTGCCGACAGTTGGTTGTGCCGCGCAAGGGGTGCATTTTCTGCCTTGTTCTGGGCATCTTTAAGCAAGCGCTGCATACGTAGCGTTGCTTCCGTAGCATATAATCGTATTTCCTCTTGGGATCGATGTAGCTACGCTGGGAGGTGCTGTTGATGCTGCTGAAGCCTTTTCTCGGAGGTTTCGGTGGCTTCAGCTAGCAGTTGGTCATTATGAGCTAACAGCTCGGACATTAGACCTTCGAAATGTCTCTCTTGTTCGAGAATTTGAAGTCTGCCTAAAGTTGCGGTTCTGTATATTTATACAAGGGTAGGTTTGAACCCAATATTTATCGGAACCAGGTTCCTGATTCTCACAAGTTCTGAGTATTTATCAGAACCAAGGTTCCAGTTCGGTTCATTTTAGGTGTGGAGATCATATACGGGGACGCACGCAGCAGACGCGCTTAACCCGCTTGGTATGGACGATTTGTTACACAAAGTGATAAAGGTTGATTCACCCAGTCGGTTCTTGAGGAATTTTCTCTTTGGATTAAAAGAATATCTACGGATGGTACACCGAAGGTACGTGTATTTGACAGTGTTGTCATTTCAATAGCATATATGGTCAAGTTACAGCTCAACCGATATGGATCAGGGAATATTGGTCTATAGTATTTGTGGTATTGAAAAAAATTACTTACTCTGCATTCTATCCCTTGTGTTGCTATATTGCGGTTGCAGACCGGCTCCAGAAGACTAGTGCGGACGTGGACAATTCCGACTTGCTGGGTGGGAGATCATATACGGGGACGCACGCAGCAGACGCGCTTAACCCGCTTGGTATGGACGATTTGTTACAGAAAGTGATAAAGGTTGATTCACCCAGTCGGTTCTTGAGGAATTTTCTCTTTGAATTAAAAGAATATCTACGGATGGTACACCGAAGGTACGTGTATTTGACAGTGTTGTCATTTCAATAGCATATATGGTCAAGTTACAGCTCAACCGATATGGATCAGGGAATATTGGTCTATAGTATTTGTGGTATTGAAAAAAATTACTTACTCTGCATTCTATCCCTTGTGTTGCTATATTGCGGTTGCAGACCGGCTCCAGAAGACTGGTGCGGACGTGGACAATTCCGACTTGCTGGATGGGAGATCATATACGGGGACGCACGCAGCAGACGCGCTTAACCCGCTTGGTATGGACGATTTGTTACACAAAGTGATAAAGGTTGATTCACCCAGTCGGTTCTTGAGGAATTTTCTCTTTGGATTAAAAGAATATCTACGGATGGTACACCGAAGGTACGTGTATTTGACAGTGTTGTCATTTCAATAGCATATATGGTCAAGTTACAGCTCAACCGATATGGATCAGGGAATATTGGTCTATAGTATTTGTGGTATTGAAAAAAATTACTTACTCTGCATTCTATCCCTTGTGTTGCTATATTGCGGTTGCAGACCGGCTCCAGAAGACTAGTGCGGACGTGGACAATTCCGACTTGCTGGGTGGGAGATCATATACGGGGACGCACGCAGCAGACGCGCTTAACCCGCTTGGTATGGACGATTTGTTACAGAAAGTGATAAAGGTTGATTCACCCAGTCGGTTCTTGAGGAATTTTCTCTTTGAATTAAAAGAATATCTACGGATGGTACACCGAAGGTACGTGTATTTGACAGTGTTGTCATTTCAATAGCATATATGGTCAAGTTACAGCTCAACCGATATGGATCAGGGAATATTGGTCTATAGTATTTGTGGTATTGAAAAAAATTACTTACTCTGCATTCTATCCCTTGTGTTGCTATATTGCGGTTGCAGACCGGCTCCAGAAGACTGGTGCGGACGTGGACAATTCCGACTTGCTGGATGGGAGATCATATACGGGGACGCACGCAGCAGACGCGCTTAACCCGCTTGGTATGGACGATTTGTTACACAAAGTGATAAAGGTTGATTCACCCAGTCGGTTCTTGAGGAATTTTCTCTTTGGATTAAAAGAATATCTACGGATGGTACACCGAAGGTACGTGTATTTGACAGTGTTGTCATTTCAATAGCATATATGGTCAAGTTACAGCTCAACCGATATGGATCAGGGAATATTGGTCTATAGTATTTGTGGTATTGAAAAAAATTACTTACTCTGCATTCTATCCCTTGTGTTGCTATATTGCGGTTGCAGACCGGCTCCAGAAGACTGGTGCGGACGTGGACAATTCCGACTTGCTGGATGGGAGATCATATACGGGGACGCACGCAGCAGACGCGCTTAACCCGCTTGGTATGGACGATTTGTTACACAAAGTGATAAAGGTTGATTCACCCAGTCGGTTCTTGAGGAATTTTCTCTTTGGATTAAAAGAATATCTACGGATGGTACACCGAAGGTACGTGTATTTGACAGTGTTGTCATTTCAATAGCATATATGGTCAAGTTACAGCTCAACCGATATGGATCAGGGAATATTGGTCTATAGTATTTGTGGTATGGAAAAAAATTACTTACTCTGCATTCTATCCCTTGTGTTGCTATATTGCGGTTGCAGACCGGCTCCAGAAGACTGGTGCGGACGTGGACAATTCCGACTTGCTGGATGGGAGATCATATACGGGGACGCACGCAGCAGACGCGCTTAACCCGCTTGGTATGGACGATTTGTTACACAAAGTGATAAAGGTTGATTCACCCAGTTGTCTGTGTCTGCATTCTTTTTGTCTGCTCTATTTGTCCATGTATGTATCGTTTTTTCTTATTAGTTATAGTTTTTGTAGTTGACGTTTGTATATGTGTTGACAGCTGGTAAACTGTCGTATATTAAAGAGAAAATGTGTTACAGTTGGTAGTGATCCGATAGCTGCAAGTGCACCACCTCTTGCGGGACACGCACTCTACCGAGAGAAACAGACCCCATATATGCAGCTGACGCTATACAACAACACCTAATACGAGATGTGAATACAGCAACAAGATAGAACTATTAGTAATGAAGCGGTTATATGACCGTTGTGCGCTGCATTGAAGAGACATTCGTGTATCACTCTGGACGGCAAACCGACGAAGTTCGTGCGACATGCAATAAAATGACTCTATCTTGATGAGAAAATGCGGAGTCGGTTCTTGAGGAATTTTCTCTTTGGATTAAAAGAATATCTACGGATGGTACACCGAAGGTACGTGTATTTGACAGTGTTGTCATTTCAATAGCATATATGGTCAAGTTACAGCTCAACCGATATGGATCAGGGAATATTGGTCTATAGTATTTGTGGTATTGAAAAAAATTACTTACTCTGCATTCTATCCCTTGTGTTGCTATATTGCGGTTGCAGGCCGGCTCCAGAAGACTGGTGCGGACGTGGACAATTCCGACTTGCTGGATGGGAGATCATATACGGGGACGCACGCAGCAGACGCGCTTAACCCGCTTGGTATGGACGATTTGTTACAGAAAGTGATAAAGGTTGATTCACCCAGTCGGTTCTTGAGGAATTTTCTCTTTGGATTAAAAGAATATCTACGGATGGTACACCGAAGGTACGTGTATTTGACAGTGTTGTCATTTCAATAGCATATATGGTCAAGTTACAGCTCAACCGATATGGATCAGGGAATATTGGTCTATAGTATTTGTGGTATTGAAAAAAATTACTTACTCTGCATTCTATCCCTTGTGTTGCTATATTGCGGTTGCAGACCGGCTCCAGAAGACTGGTGCGGACGTGGACAATTCCAACTTGCTGGATGGGAGATCATATACGGGGACGCACGCAGCAGACGCGCTTAACCCGCTTGGTGTGGACGATTTGTTACACAAAGTGATAAAGGTTGATTCACCCAGTCGGTTCTTGAGGAATTTTCTCTTTGGATTAAAAGAATATCTACGGATGGTACACCGAAGGTACGTGTATTTGACAGTGTTGTCATTTCAATAGCATATATGGTCAAGTTACAGCTCAACCGATATGGATCAGGGAATATTGGTCTATAGTATTTGTGGTATTGAAAAAAATTACTTACTCTGCATTCTATCCCTTGTGTTGCTATATTGCGGTTGCAGACCGGCTCCAGAAGACTGGTGCGGACGTGGACAATTCCGACTTGCTGGATGGGAGATCATATACGGGGACGCACGCAGCAGACGCGCTTAACCCGCTTGGTATGGACGATTTGTTACAGAAAGTGATAAAGGTTGATTCACCCAGTCGGTTCTTGAGGAATTTTCTCTTGGATTAAAAGAATATCTACGGATGGTACACCGAAGGTACGTGTATTTGACAGTGTTGTCATTTCAATAGCATATATGGTCAAGTTACAGCTCAACCGATATGGATCAGGGAATATTGGTCTATAGTATTTGTGGTATTGAAAAAAATTACTTACTCTGCATTCTATCCCTTGTGTTGCTATATTGCGGTTGCAGACCGGCTCCAGAAGACTAGTGCGGACGTGGACAATTCCGACTTGCTGGGTGGGAGATCATATACGGGGACGCACGCAGCAGACGCGCTTAACCCGCTTGGTATGGACGATTTGTTACACAAAGTGATAAAGGTTGATTCACCCAGTCGGTTCTTGAGGAATTTTCTCTTTGGATTAAAAGAATATCTACGGATGGTACACCGAAGGTACGTGTATTTGACAGTGTTGTCATTTCAATAGCATATATGGTCAAGTTACAGCTCAACCGATATGGATCAGGGAATATTGGTCTATAGTATTTGTGGTATTGAAAAAAATTACTTACTCTGCATTCTATCCCTTGTGTTGCTATATTGCGGTTGCAGACCGGCTCCAGAAGACTGGTGCGGACGTGGACAATTCCGACTTGCTGGATGGGAGATCATATACGGGGACGCACGCAGCAGACGCGCTTAACCCGCTTGGTGTGGACGATTTGTTACGCAAAGTGATAAAGGTTGATTCACCCAGTCGGTTCTTGAGGAATTTTCTCTTTGGATTAAAAGAATATCTACGGATGGTACACCGAAGGTACGTGTATTTGACAGTGTTGTCATTTCAATAGCATATATGGTCAAGTTACAGCTCAACCGATATGGATCAGGGAATATTGGTCTATAGTATTTGTGGTATTGAAAAAAATTACTTACTCTGCATTCTATCCCTTGTGTTGCTATATTGCGGTTGCAGACCGGCTCCAGAAGACTAGTGCGGACGTGGACAATTCCGACTTGCTGGGTGGGAGATCATATACGGGGACGCACGCAGCAGACGCGCTTAACCCGCTTGGTATGGACGATTTGTTACACAAAGTGATAAAGGTTGATTCACCCAGTCGGTTCTTGAGGAATTTTCTCTTTGAATTAAAAGAATATCTACGGATGGTACACCGAAGGTACGTGTATTTGACAGTGTTGTCATTTCAATAGCATATATGGTCAAGTTACAGCTCAACCGATATGGATCAGGGAATATTGGTCTATAGTATTTGTGGTATTGAAAAAAATTACTTACTCTGCATTCTATCCCTTGTGTTGCTATATTGCGGTTGCAGACCGGCTCCAGAAGACTGGTGCGGACGTGGACAATTCCGACTTGCTGGATGGGAGATCATATACGGGGACGCACGCAGCAGACGCGCTTAACCCGCTTGGTATGGATGAATATCATCACTTATCCGACCGTACTTGATTTTATTATTGATAATATTGACCAATCACATTACCTAATTTATAACTAACCAATCAAATGCACACTTTAATTGTTTTTGACCTATCATTAAGCAGGAGGTTAGGTAGGTCCTCTATACCAGCGATTCTGGCGTATCGGGTCGGATGGACATTGAAAATATGTATATTGCCATTCAAAATCCTTGTATAATCAATATCACTTGCATATTTGCATCCTATCCGACCAATCCGACCAGGACGGGCTTAGACGAGCTCAAACCTGGCAACACTAAGCGTGCCAAGAACACGGCTATCAGTGTGTTTAAAGATTTTGTGAAAAGCGAACATGTTGAGTTTGACTATGTCAAGCAATGCATAGAAGAAGACGCTACAGGTAAGTGTTTTGTATCTGTATTAGATAAGTTTGGTATGTTTCTAGCTTTTAACGAGGGCAAGAAAGGTAAACCCCTTGTCCGGAATACAGCTATACAATACTTTAGACAGAGTAAGATGTGGTTGTTTGAGCTCTTTCCCGTACAACGACACATTGTCGAAGCAAAGCTGCTAAGTATGGGGAAGAAACTCGACAGCTTTTGCACGAAACGAGATGGAAAGGTCATCAACAAAGCACCACCATGCTCAAAGAGTGATTTAAAAAAGATGATGCTGTATTTGTATAAGAATGCATGCTGCTCTACTGACTACCAAGATGCGGCTTTGTTGTGCTTGTTGTGGTACCTGTTCGGGAGAGCTTCGGACTTGTCCCTGGTCCGAAAGCAGAACCTGTCCGTCGACGCAGCGGAGGTATTCTTCGTCCGCTTCATCCGGATGAAGACGTCTGAAGAACAGGGTCTCTCGCTATTCCCCGACGCTGACTTCGTCACTTGCCCGCTCCACGCGATCGCTATGGCCCTCATCACCCAGGCAGCTCCGTCCGCCGCCTTAATCGACAACTTGCGCGAAGTCCCGGTCGCTGCTGCTCTGAACTTGGCTCCATCCACGCCGCTGCTGGAAGTCCTCAACCATCCGGACGAGATCGCCTGTCTTGAAGCCGCGGATACTCCTGTCGTTGCTGCCCGTGTGCCCGTTGAAACCACGCCGACGATTTACACTCACGTGAACCGGCTGCTTGATCGTGTTTCCAGCGCCGCAGGAGTTGCAGATGCATTGACATCGCACTCGTTCCGTCGAGGTGGTGCGCAGCACGTGAACGGATGTGACGGGCTGACGCAGCGCTGGATCTTTGACCGAGGCGCCTGGAGCATGAGTACAACAAACAAGGGCTTCAACTACATATTCAATACAAGTCGAGAAGATCACAAGGTTAGTAAAGCCCTCAGCGGATACGACACACAAACCAAGGTGAAGGCGCCGAGTTTGAAGCCCTTTGATACGGAGACGCAGGAGAAGATCGCCGGTTGTCAGCGTTTCCTGTTTGCAACCTGCTTCAAAATGAAGAGCTCGAAGTACAATCTCAGTCAACAGGTAATCGATGTACTCACAGCTTACCTCATCATGCACTACCCCCTTATGAAGGATCTTCAAGCGGATGGGCTGGGTGTTCGTCGGGTGGAGGCGGCTGCTGCTCAAACTGGAGTGTCTGTCGCTGAGCTGTTGGCGTGGTCATCACATCTTGCTGCCTGTCAAAACACAAAACACAAGGCAAGCCAAGAACAAGCCATCGCATCCACCAACAAGCCAAGCGAGGAGAGCAAGATCATAAATCATCAACGCAGTGTGATCGACCAGTTAATGGAGCACATCAAGCGTCAAGACGAGCGCATGGATAACCTAGAAGCTAAGATAGACAGAACAACATCAGACAACAAGAGCAAGAAACGTCAGCAAGAACCAAGTCAACAACAAGACAAGCCCAAGCGCCGACGAGGGTCAGTGATTCATACTACCTGATTTGCCTGGTACGCACAGGAGCCGCGCAGGTTTGCTGGTGCGCCAAAACGGGAGAGATCCAACGCCAAGCAACTTGTCGCCCTCATGAAGCTCTTTATTGCTGATGACTTGAAGCTGGACCCAGGCGCAGGCAACTACCGTGATCGGGTCCTCGAGCTGGGAAGGAAGGCGGTGGCTGCTGTGCTGGCATTCCTCAACGATCGAGCGATCAAGTCCCGCGGCTCCACTGCCGTACGCAAGCACCTGCAGGACCTCTACGCCAGCGGCTCCCTGAACGACTTGGTGGCCAAGCACATCCGGCTTTCCCAGTCCGCTGCCTTCAATGACCCTGATCGCCAAGATCCGCTCGAACCTGTGCCTGTCAAAATAACGTAGACATCAAACAAGACAAACACAGAGTGAGAGCGCCCAATACATATTCGATTTACCATCACACTCGTTGTAAGCATGGCAAGTAGACAACCAGCGGATAGCCATGCCAACATCCGACCACAACTTAATGGCGACGGCTGGAATCGAACCAGCAACCTCAGAGCAATGCCCTGCGCTCTTCCACTGAGCTTCGTCGGAGGAGGAGGGGGTGCTGTGGTGGACGGTGGCTGCTGTGGGGCTAAATGGCAGAGCGGGAGGTCTGCGTAGTAGCGTTGAAAAATAGGAGACTGAGCTCCAGATCCTGTCGTCGGCGATGGCAACTGTGGATGTGTGTCATTGGCAACCACTAGCTGGGTGTGTGCACACATTGACAAATGGCATTGTTTTATTGGTTTACTATTAGCCAATGGGAATACTCCACACTGAGTGATCTTGGTTGATTTCCGGATAGTTAGTCCTATTATCCGGACTACCTAATAATCGGGGGCTCATTGTTGAATTTACCTGCTCGAGAGCACATGGCTCTCGAGTCAAATTTGCACGTAAAAAGAAAAGGGCGTTTTCTAATCCCACAGGTCGTTTCAGGCGATTTCCTGCCGCCTATAAACTCAGCTCAAACAGGCTCTCTTTCGTTCCATCAAAATTTTGTTCCCTAAACACACCTAAACACAAGTACATTATTTCCACACAAATTTAATGTAATAAACATAGATGTACCAAATTTAGGGCACAGGTCCGATAGGTCCTCTGGTCGGATATTTTATGGTATGGACGATTTGTTACACAAAGTGATAAAGGTTGATTCACCCAGTTGTCTGTGTCTGCATTCTTTTTGTCTGCTCTATTTGTCCATGTATGTATCGTTTTTCTTATTAGTTATAGTTTTTGTAGTTGACGTTTGTATATGTGTTGACAGCTGGTAAACTGTCGTATATTAAAGAGAAAATGTGTTACAGTTGGTAGTGATCCGATAGCTGCAAGTGCACCACCTCTTGCGGGACACGCACTCTACCGAGAGAAACAGACCCCATATATGCAGCTGACGCTATACAACAACACCTAATACGAGATGTGAATATAGCAACAAGATAGAACTATTAGTAATGAAGCGGTTATATGACCGTTGTGCGCTGCATTGAAGAGACATTCGTGTATCACTCTGGACGGCAAACCGACGAAGTTCGTGCGACATGCAATAAAATGACTCTATCTTGATGAGAAAATGCGGAGTCGGTTCTTGAGGAATTTTCTCTTTGGATTAAAAGAATATCTACGGATGGTACACCGAAGGTACGTTTATTTGACAGTGTCGTCATTTCAATAGCATATATGGTCAAGTTACAGCTCAACCGATATGGATCAGGGAATATTGGTCTATAGTATTTGTGGTATTGAAAAAAATTACTTACTCTGCATTCTATCCCTTGTGTTGCTATATTGCGGTTGCAGACCGGCTCCAGAAGACTGGTGCGGACGTGGACAATTCCAACTTGCTGGATGGGAGATCATATACGGGGACGCACGCAGCAGCCGCGCTTAACCCGCTTGGTGTGGACGATTTGTTACACAAAGTGATAAAGGTTGATTCACCCAGTCGGTTCTTGAGGAATTTTCTCTTTGGCTTAAAAGAATATCTACGGATGGTACACCGAAGGTACGTGTATTTGACAGTGTTGTCATTTCAATAGCATATATGGTCAAGTTACAGCTCAACCGATATGGATCAGGGAATATTGGTCTATAGTATTTGTGGTATTGAAAAAAATTACTTACTCTGCATTCTATCCCTTGTGTTGCTATATTGCGGTTGCAGACCGGCTCCAGAAGACTGGTGCGGACGTGGACAATTCCGACTTGCTGGATGGGAGATCATATACGGGGACGCACGCAGCAGACGCGCTTAACCCGCTTGGTATGGACGATTTGTTACACAAAGTGATAAAGGTTGATTCACCCAGTTGTCTGTGTCTGCATTCTTTTTGTCTGCTCTATTTGTCCATGTATGTATCGTTTTTCTTATTAGTTATAGTTTTTGTAGTTGACGTTTGTATATGTGTTGACAGCTGGTAAACTGTCGTATATTAAAGAGAAAATGTGTTACAGTTGGTAGTGATCCGATAGCTGCAAGTGCACCACCTCTTGCGGGACACGCACTCTACCGAGAGAAACAGACCCCATATATGCAGCTGACGCTATACAACAACACCTAATACGAGATGTGAATACAGCAACAAGATAGAACTATTAGTAATGAAGCGGTTATATGACCGTTGTGCGCTGCATTGAAGAGACATTCGTGTATCACTCTGGACGGCAAACCGACGAAGTTCGTGCGACATGCAATAAAATGACTCTATCTTGATGAGAAAATGCGGAGTCGGTTCTTGAGGAATTTTCTCTTTGGCTTAAAAGAATATCTACGGATGGTACACCGAAGGTACGTGTATTTGACAGTGTTGTCATTTCAATAGCATATATGGTCAAGTTACAGCTCAACCGATATGGATCAGGGAATATTGGTCTATAGTATTTGTGGTATTGAAAAAAATTACTTACTCTGCATTCTATCCCTTGTGTTGCTATATTGCGGTTGCAGACCGGCTCCAGAAGACTGGTGCGGACGTGGACAATTCCGACTTGCTGGATGGGAGATCATATACGGGGACGCACGCAGCAGACGCGCTTAACCCGCTTGGTATGGACGATTTGTTACGCAAAGTGATAAAGGTTGATTCACCCAGTCGGTTCTTGAGGAATTTTCTCTTTGGATTAAAAGAATATCTACGGATGGTACACCGAAGGTACGTGTATTTGACAGTGTTGTCATTTCAATAGCATATATTGATCGTGTTTTCGATGGGTAGTAATATCTCGAGACACGTTAGAAGGAGTAATATTGAGCCGGGTTTTGTTCTGGCTTAACGTCTTCTCTTTTTCAAGTACAACACTTTCTGTCTGAAGAGTAAGCTCTGATTTACTCTCAGTCATTTCAAATTTTCGCAGTAAATCCAAATTATATTTATTTTGAAAAGTACTTAATATCGCGTTAGCCAGCACGGCATAACATCCATTTTCAAGCGATAGTTGATTTCACCCGAGTATTTCAAAGTAAATCCTGATACCAGCTGGGCTTCTGCATCAATATCATATTGGCGATAGAAAATTACCATCCACATAAACACAAACGAGTACAATATGATCACACCATTTACCTCCAACTTATGAGTATTCCTTTTGCACCGACGTACCCTACGCTAACCAAGGAATTAATGAGCAAAGTATATCATTTACGCGGCGCCTCTTTGAGCCTTTACATGCTCTTCTTTTGTTGACACGCTCTAGACGTGTCGGCATCCCGAAACAATGTGGTAGCCGTCTATATATCCTTAAATAACGATCCAACTAGGAAAACCCTAGAAACATCCATTTGATGGGTACGTTGATCCCATATAGTAGTTGGTACCAATAATAATCGCAGTGATTTATACCTCGCTACCGGTGAAAATATCTCATCAAAATCAATTGGGTGTTTACCGTACGATTAACCATGTTTTGAAGTGCTCAATGGTGCGATCTGGGTCGCGTTTATTTCAATTCCCTAGTGATACCATAACACTATGCGCTCATTAGGTAAAGGAACTATCATTAGCTTCTGCAGCTGAATATTTAAACTGTAATGCAGTAACCCGTGAGGCCCTTTTTTGCTTCCTTTGTAAACACAGGGACAGAAATGACTTTTCTGTTATTTGGGACACCATTAGCTGATTCAGCATAGTCACTGTGGCGGGAGTTTGGTCGTTTTTGCGACAGCTACACCGGATCGGAGTGCTACTCCGAGTCTTCCGCTGTTTTACTACTTCGAGCAGATTTTTAGTGTTTGTTTGCAGCTCGTGGTCCTTTTTCAGGCATACCAACGTCTATTCGCGTTCTCTTTCCCCAAACCATTTATTTCTAATTCACTTTCCCCGTTAATTTCCCCAGATGGAATCGACCGTGAAATTGGTCCCTCAGTAGGCGTTATATCATTTTCCCGTCACGAGGGATGGGATACCTGCATTCATAAATATCTTGTAGCGACAACCTTTATAAAATAGATCATCGCTTATCGGATGGGCGATATCACGTCCAGATGGTCAAACAAACGCCCGAAATTGTGTACAAGCATTCGTGCGTTGAATCTGAATCGTGTTTTGCTTGGCGAATGAACATGCATTAAGTGGCAATTGACAACTGAAAAATTGTTCCGTACTTGCACAACCTAACAAGCATCGTCACTACAGCATGTCGACGGCAACAACGCCAAGCGTGCAGGGTACGTTGGATGATATTGTACTCGTGAATAAATTATAAATACGGCTCGCCACAACCCAAGAGTGTACTCCAACGTTCGGACAAAGGATTTCGATTCAGGCGTGGGACGGTAAGAGGACTAAGAAAGGTCGTACGCGTCCAGAGTCATTGTCTTCACGGTCGCTGTGATGCATCACAAGACAATGAATCGTATGACCGAAGAACTGGACTGTAAATAAAGCTTGAGGTGAGTCTAGTGTATGCGACAACAGTTTTGGTATGTGTAATATCCCTATAATATTTCGTAACCCCACTAATTAACTTGTTCCAAACACTAGTATTTTTATTTTGTCGTTGTCGCACCAGCTATCAAGTGGTGCCTAGAGCTACCTTCTACTTCATAATTACTGACCGATATGTCTGCCAACATACCATGGACGCAAACGGTGATTGTACCGTGACCACAAACGCTGCGCAGTTCAAGGACGATGCAGCACCGCCACCCGATACAACATATTGTAGAACGAGTTGATCATGGCGTGAAGAAGTAGAAGCTGTTGTGGTTCACAGGGAAGGATGGCATTTCGGCAACCAGCACCGTCTATTTGCTGAGGATGGCTGTCAGGAATGCTGACTGTCGTTCGGGTAGGTGGGGATGTAGCGATCGCAGCGTTGGGCAGCTAAAAAGAATGCGACCACTACTCCGTTTTGCCAGTCACCTACGCTCTACGTTGGGATCGTAATGGCTCAAACACGTAGTTGGATACTTGATATGTCTATACAACACAATCAACTACTGCTACAGTACGAGTACAGTTTGTACAGACAAAACAAAATGATGCTAGTATCTACCATCATGAAAATATATCACGACGAGTTGAAGTCAGTTTTTTGTACTGCTGATAAGTGAAAATGTTGCCATGAGTGTATTCTTTCACTCTTCTGAACAGTTGACATCACAGTGTCTTAAAATGTCGGGTCGTTCGACATTTATGAATGAGTGGTGGATCTACCTTTACCAAGATGACGTAGTCCTAGGTGCATCACATTTAGCGTATTATGAACATCCGCATAACTATTACTATCGACGGGTAGTGCTCTTGCATAAATAATGGATTGTGTCGGATTGGTAGATAATATAATTCATCTACTGCAGCTATAGCAAATTTGAGTCGATCAATATCAAGCGGTTGTACATACTCCCCCGTTTTTGCATGAACGTGCTGATACTCTTGTGTAACTAAAAAATATGTCGTGAACCAGTTACTACCGCACTCCTTATCAAGGCTACATTTTGTATTGCATTGTACTATGGTAACCGCTGGGTTTGAGAATATAACATCGCACTGTTACTGTAACTTGGTTGGATGGGTGCTCCCGTTTCCGTACTCAAGTGTATGTGTGGCTCTTTGCCAAGCTGGCTGAACCACTTTCCGTCCGAGCTTATTGCGTGTGCAGCCCCTGTATAAACCCACTACAATTTTTAGGTGTTTAAACCTAGATAGATATCCAGTAAATCCTCTCCGTATTTTATCGTCAATGTCCACTGAGATCACAGGTGCTCATTTCGCTACCTTCCCTTGTTGGGACAGTCTCCTTGTACTCAAATTCGTATGTCTCCTTGATCGCCATTTCCAGCTAGAAGCTGAAGTCCTGTCTTCGTCCTAGTTCCTGGTAACCTTCTCCGTAGTTGATCTGACTCTCTTGTTGACCGTAATCGGTCATTTCTTCTTTGCTTGTGGTGTGGATCAAATGTCCGACCGAAACAGCTTACCGCAAAGTCTTTTTGGAACACAATAATTAGTCATCACTGGGCAGTCCGCTTCCCATGTCCTTCCCAACCAGACATCTCATCTTCCGGTTGATGTCGTTACTGATCTTCTACTGGGTTGAATAGGGCCCAATGTTCTCTTGTTTAGCTCAGTAAGGTGGTCCCACTATCGGCGTAGTTCTATAACCCCCTTCATCCTCAAAATTCTTATTCTGTTCGAGTTTCTTTCATGTGTTACAAGTGTTCATCTTTGACACTTGATCGGACAATCCACTAAAAACGCTAGATAACGTCTGATCATTAGCTCTGACTGAATAGTTGTTCAGTGTAGGTAACGCCATTGCCTAGCATATGCCTCTTCTTAGGTGACTTCCTCATTCACCTTGAAGACCGCCCTCTCAAACATCCTATCTAGGAAGTTCATCATGACAACAAAACATCCGGTTGGTCCTTTCCTACAATCCACGCTGGTATTTTTATTCAACGTATGGGTGAAAGCAATACTTATCTCTCCCCACGGTGTAGTCATCCTCATTAAAACTTCCCATGTCCAGAACTACGTCACTCCTAGTATGATCTTTTACCACAGCAACGTCACGGTAGGTATATGGCAATTAGACTAGCTACGATCAAGGTTCTTCCGAGATTGGAGGAGGATGAGTGCACCAACACTGGACACAGGAAAGGATGCCATGAGCGTGATAGCTTTTTTGTCATGGATACCCCGTTTTGATTTGTCTTTGAGCAGATCAGGCGCATACAGACTGGCTGGGCTTGAGACGGAACCAAGGTTGGTTGACCGACTCTGTCAACGACAACAATATCTTGAATCCGAAATGCAAACCATCTGAACTTGCCATTGCTGATTGCTACATCTCCAATCGCGTCAAGAGTAAAACGAATGACAGGCATAGAACCCCCATAATGCTTGCTCAAAGAGATCGTTCAAAATGAGGCCACGAAAACAGGTTTTCAAAAGCTCCGTGAAAACTGGAGACGTGCTGGTGCGCGGGGCATGAAGGCGGCTGATATCTTTGAGTAGCATACGAATGTGCGGGTGTGTTATAGGAAACTCGTAGCCGGCTTCCGCGAAGAAGTGATGGATGCCGTGAAGAACCGTCATGATAGTGTCACTACGAATGGGACCGCCTGACCCGTAGCCGAAACGGAAGCCGTGGAGCACGAACTCGGAAATGTATTGTACTTGAATAACAAGTGGACAATGGGCAAGTCATGCAGAAATACGCGAAGCCCAGACGTGCCACTTGTCTAGTGCTCTTTCGTATTTGTTGTAAGTCGAGTCGGCAACGGAGTGAGCGCGGAGATATGTCGCCAGATATCGGTCATCCCTTGAAAGTCCACCTTTGCCGCTTCCCAGCGTTAGTGATGCAAACAGAGTCGCAATAGACGGGTTAGCAGATATGCGGGATCCGGCGTCAGCACGGCCATTGTCAACTCCTGTCACGTAGGACGCTGAGAATCGAAGACGATACGTGGTCTCCCACCAGCTAAGTAGGCGGATGATCACTTGAGCTCTCGGATTTCGAGACGATAGCTTGTTTTGTCAAGCCACAGCAGATGTGTTGTCTACGCGGAAATGAACGCGAGGGGGTAGTTTGTCACGTTGTTAGTATGCTTCCCTGCGGGGTCCCACGTGTGAACGGCAAACGTGCACGACAGTGGCTAGCGGAAGTAGATGGCAAAATCGTTAGGGGAGGTTTTAAACTCGTGATGAAGTCAGTCTAGACCATGGAGAACTGGTAGATCAACACACAGTTAGCAGCGGTGTCCAGTGCTCATAGGCCAAAATCCACTTCTACGACGATATTCGGAGGTGGCAACACATTGAAAAATTCTAGAGAGACTCCATTCAGCTGACGCGTGTAAAAACAAGCCAGCGCCACAGTAGGTCCTGCTTCACCTCGTCGAACTCAGGTACATGCTAGAATCGGTTGAGATGATTCTCGCAAATTCGTAGACGTTGAAGGAAAGGTCGAGCCGCGCAAATAGAAGTTGATACATGGCGCAAGCTACTCGTCAAGGAGCGGTATGCCTTACACGTTAGGAACTTTGCTGTGTATGCGTGATGATTCCGCGGGCCTTGTCTATCTTTGCTTGAGGCATTGAAACTCCGCCACCAAATCAAACCCGAGACCAAGTACTCGTTGACGAGTTTTCCATTGAGTGAACTTCTCATCGTTAATAGCTTCGGTACCCAAAATAGCTGCCATAGCGAAACGGAACGATCGCCCCGCTTTGTTCAAGGATGAACCGACATTTGGAGCCACATTGATGTGATCATCGACCCAATGATCCTAGAAAAACCCGGTGGGATGGGCAGCGTTGTTAAGGGAGCCGTGTACGTGAGCGATTACGCCACCGACAACCTCATAAACCCCAGGAGAACCTGACCAGCCAAAGGGGCGGATGGCGCAATAACAAGGACATTCTCCTCTTCGATCTACCCGGTAAAATGGTACACACTATTGCTGCGAATACTAATTTTGCGGAAGGCAGACACGACGTCACCAGCCATGATCTCAACCTTTGCGTTGGGTGTTAACGCTTCGCTCGAAGAATTTTGAATGCTACGGCATCGTAATGATTGTACTCTGGTTTGATGATACCTTGCAGTCGTTGGTCGAATCGCCTTCTGGTTATGCCAGATCATTGGTGGTACGGTCAGAAATGCTGGCGCCATTGCCAGCTTTATCTACAACGTCGAACGGGTTGGTGATTATGCAACTTGTTCCTTGCGTATGTTCTTGCGTAGGATGTTGTCTCGGTCTTGGGCGGGACTGTGGTTTGGAGGGCGAAGTGGTTGTTGTGGCGGCGGTTCCTTCAGTTAGACGTAGACACCTTCTTGAGCAATCATTAGCAGGTTGGCGAAGTGCTGGTAACCCTTGCACAGCTTCGTTGATTCCTCGGGAACCAAGCTCTTGTTTGGGCGATGTCCATGCGCTGTTGGACCCCGTACCATCTCCACAAACGTCGGAAGGGATGCGCCTTGTCGAGGTGCAAGATCTGAGAGATCGCGTTGCATCGGTTTATTCAAGAGGTATTGACACACGGTGTCTCTTTCTCGGTAAACAGGATAATCCGACGTGGGTGGTTCAGTTCCAAAACTTTCCATGTGGTTAGCCATCGTAACTGTGCGAATTTCCTTAACCAAGTGGCAACGCCCTAGCGCTTTGTGATGCATGCGTTCTGCAATGTGCTTATGCACCACCGGGCGTAATAGCCGTTGAGAGGCCGTGTCTTGATAGCTTGCCTTCGCATCGAGGGCGCTCTTGAAAATACGCTCTGATAGCTGGAGACACGTTGTCGTTTGTGGCATCAGCTTTACTCTCGACAGAGTTGCGCAATGGTACTCGTATTTTCCTGTTAGGTACGTAACGCACACAATCTGACCGATCAGACAGTTGTTTACCCGTTATGCGGAATGGTTGCTTATGATCTGTCAGTTGTATGACTGACACTGGATGCGTAGCAATTGCGGGTTGTATAGCCGATTGCGACTGTATAGTCAGTATAGGATGTATAACCAAAGGCAACTGTATAGTTATATAATCACATCCGGCTACGCGGTCAGGGGCCCGCCAGGAGCGAAAGTGACTCCGGGATTAAGGAGCAAAGGAAGGTGCTCACGAGGTCAGGAGCGGATCGTCGAAGGGTAAAACAGTCGCTCTTCTCGAAAACGTTCTGCTCGCGCGACTGTATACGCCCCCCCATCGCTTCACTCTCACCCTATCCTCCTCCCCGAGAATTGCTTTTGCTCCCCGAGTGACAATATCACTGTATATGCTGGAAGCCATGCCTTCAGCAAGCAATGTTCTATTACGCTGCTTAATCTGGTCCTGGCACCGAAAAGATGTCGAGCTGCAGTCCTCTCGGCAGCATCAGCGGAGACCACTGGGTTGTGTCCCTCTATTGCCGTACGTACGCTCAATCCATTCCTATACTCGCGTTGGTAAGGGCTTGTGCCAGTCGTGCACCCGTCTGGAGTTGCCGCAGCGCTCGTAGGTTCCACCAGAGCATGGGAGTCCGGCGATGTTGAGAAGACATGGCTCCTTACCTTGGCGGTTGGGCGGGATCAGACGACGAATTGAATCAGGGATGGCAGGTCTCCGTGGCTTCTCCCGATCGTTTTCACGGTGTCTATGGTCTTTGGATTCTGGACCTTCGTCATTGGCAAACTGGTGTAACACGCGGAGGAGCGCCATGGTCCACAAATGCAACTGGTAGTCGATGCCACAAAGCGCCTCGCTGAAACCAGACTACCAATGTGGGTCATCGACTGCATTTGTCCAAGAGCATTGCCCAGATTTTATTTGAGCACAGCAGCGTAAGACGCACCCGCGCGGGTGTATTCACGGGATCTGCCGATTTGTTCTTCCCGATGAACATGCGCGATCGCGAGGTGAGCTTGCGTATGTGGTCATACCAGCCATCTTGACCTTGAAAGTTGCGATCATGGACGGCGTCAAGGATGTCATCGTATGAGGAGCAGCGAGTCGCGGTCGACGGAAGCGCATCCGATGGGTTGAAATCGCTCGAAAGTGATCTCTTGCCAGGAGAATCTCGGGGGTATTGGAATCACTATGCCCCGGGAAAATGGTTCCGACAAGCCAAAATCGCCGGTAAGATCAACGATGAAAGAGGGATCTTGCTCCTAGATACAGGCGCCGAAGTGTCCATAGTGGATACGGCCTTTGCTCGTAAGGTTGGGTGCTATATCGATACGAGCCAGATCCAAGATTGCGTTGGGATTGGCGAAAGTGTTTACAGGACAGATAGAAGAACCCGGATCAAGATCACTATGGCCGGATCGCGGGTTTATTTTTTCGATATTTGGGTTGGAGATCTAGCAGGTGAAATGCCATCCTGGGTATGGATTTCATGGTACCGGCGGCGATCCGACTGGATCTAGCCTACGGATCTATAAGCTTACCTGATGAGGTGCGTATCCAGCTTAGCGGGCGTCGACAGCTCTATAGCGACAAGGCCCGGCTGGTAACCGTAGGTGAACATATCCAGATCGAGATCGGGCAATCAGTGGAGCTTCAACTACATCTCCGGATGTCAGATCACGAGAAGTTCTGGGTTACCCGGGGGGATCGTTGGGTACCTACGGTGGTGAAAGGCCTCGGAAGGAGACGGTACTTGCAGATCACCAACGTAAGTGATAAGGCAATCATATTGCAAGAAGATGTAAGGATCGGGATCTGGCTAGCGGGTGATCATATTCCCCGGATGCCAGGATTTGTCTCAGTGGGATCACGTCGGTATATGGAATGGCAAAATCTAGCTCTAGAAGCCACGGTGGAAGGAGGATCTGAGCATGATGAGATCTTGATGGAATCAACAGAGCCGATGGTGGATCGACCTTCCTATCCCGCACCTCGTGCTATCCTGAAACGACCTGAGATCTCGCAGATACAGGTAAAACCAGCATTGACGACCGAAGATCAACCATCAGTGGGGATGGATCCGCCGGATCGGACCCTGATCCAACCGATAGAGATCGAGGTGACAAACCAAAATATGGATCAGGTGAAGATAGACGATTTGGATCCAGTGATCGGAGGATCAGCTGAAAGAGATCTACCCGGACGGTTATCGGCCCCGATACAGGAGGCGTCGTTGGAGAATCAGAGTAATTCTCCCGATCCGGAGCCAGATCCAGAGGTACATTACCATGAAGGTAACGATCTGTATGCGGAGAACGTAGATCAAGAGATGGCGATCCTCCCAGAAATCAACTCTACCACGGATGAAGTGAAGATGGAGGATATCCAAGTTGGAAATCCGGGGATCCAGACCACTGCGGAGATCGAACGATTACGTCAGAAGATCTGGAAATATCGACATCTTCTCATCGGAAAGGGGAACGCTTTGCCACCAGCCGCGAGAGGTGTGGTCTGTGATATCGATGTGGGAGATGCTAGACCAATCGCCCAGAGAGTGAGGAAGATCGCCCCTCGATTTCGCGAGAAGTTATCGGAACTGATTAAGGGATTATTATCAGCTAAGATGCTCAGCTATTCCAGATCACCCTGGGCCTCGCCGATCGTGGTGATCGTGAAGAAGAATGGGGTGGACATTAGGCTGTGTATTGATTACCGTCTGGTCAATAGCCTCACTCAACTGATGGTCTATCCTATGCCCCTGATCAATGATCTCCTGGAAGATCTGGATAAAGTCTTGTGGTATTGCTCCTTGGATATGGCCAGTGGATTCTGGGTGGTGACTATGACAGATCGAGCTCGAGCGATCTCAGCTTTCATTACCCCATTTGGGCTATTCGAATGGAATCGTATGCCGTTCGGCTTGAAGAATGCGCCACAGATCTACCAACGTCTGATCGACAACGCCCTGTATGGATTTACCCGTATCCCGCCTCCTGGATCGGATCCAAGATCTACAGATGTGTTTGAAGTGGGAGAAGCCGATGATCCGGACAAGCCATCAGTGATCGGACGCAGATCGTATATCGATGACATCCTTATACCAGCGGATAGTTGGGATCAGCTATGCGATCGAGTGGACGCCCTACTGGAGGCGTGCGATAGATGGAATCTGTCGATCAGTGTGGTGAAGAGTTTCTGGGGTATGAGTAAAGTGGAATATCTCGGTCATCGAGTTTCGAAAGATGGACTGGAGGCGAATCCCAAGGATCTAGAGGCATTAACGGATCTAGCGTTTCCTGGATCGTTGAGATCGATGCAGTCTTTTCTGGGAAGTCTGAATTATTACAGTCGATTCATCGAAGACTACGCTATCTACGCAGCCGTGTTGTACGAGTTGAGGGAGGTCGATTTTGCCGCAATGTCCAAGGATGATGTGCAGATTCAGATCAAGCGAAGTATGGAGCCTAAAGAATTAGATCAGCGAGATCTGAAGGAAGATCCAGGATTGGATCTGACATTAAGGCCCACGGAAACGTCGGATCTAGGAAGACCGGATGGAGAACAGGTTGATCCGCGATGGATCCGTGCTCATCGGGCCTTCGAGACACTCAAATCAAAAATCGCATCCACTCTTATCCTACGTCATTTTGATATAGACCGGGAGGCTGTGTTGATCGTAAATGCAAGTGATTGAGCGATCTCGGCAGCTCTCGTGCAAGAGTATGACCAGATCTACTATCCGATCACTTTCGTGAGCCGGACGTTGAAGTCGAACGAGTTGAATTACAGCCCAGTGGAGAAAGAAGTGTTGGCGCTGCTAAGGATCCTGGATCTCGGATATAACATGTTGGTGGGACGCCGGATCCGGGTGCTGACTAGATACTCCACGTTGGCCTGGTTATTTAGATCGACCGGGTTACAAGGGCGATTGGACCAATGGGCGTCACTGCTATCACCGTGGACATTGGAGATTGTGAAATGTGTTAAGGGAGAAGAAGAGATCGTAGGGGTGATCGCGGCTAGTATCACGCCCAGGTCCGTGGTGGACGAAGTGTTGATCCAGATCTCGCCTAGGAAGGAGCCACGACGGAAGATCCAAACTCCAATCCCTGCGATCCAAGCAGATGAGGAGCTGTATGTAGTCAGTTTCGATGGATCAGCCCGTGTGAAGCGTGGAGGTGGCGCATATAGCGCGATCTTGTGAAAGTTGCCTGAATGGACAGTGATCCAGGCTAGATCAGCCTACGCGGAAGATCTTACCGTCAACGAGGCTGAATATCATGGGCTGTTGCTATGTCTGGATCTGTTAAGTACAGTGGATCGCAAACGAGTGGTGTTCTGTGGTGACTCTAATCTGGTGATCCGACAGGTCAGGGGCGAGATCGAGTGTAAGGCACCCGGTCTGACTCTACTCAAGCAAAGGGCTTTAGATCGTCTGAGAGACTGGCCAGATCACGAACTAGTATACATGTGAAACGAGATTGGAACGGCAGTGCAGATAGTCTAACTAGTGCGGCTTTACAACGGCAAGGTGGAGTGAAGATCGAGTCGGATGAGGATAAGCAGGATCTGATCACGCTGAATAGATTGGACGAACTATTGGTAGTCAAGAGGACGGATCAGGCGCCCCAGATCACGGCAGTGGTGACACGATCAGGCTCGCGATCTACGACACAGACGACGTCAGATCCTCACTCATTACGGGAAGAAGTGATTCGGGATCTCAGGATCGATCGGATCCGACAAGCCCAAAACGAGGAGGCGTGGATCTCGGTATTGAAGAGATATCTGAATGGTGATTTACAAGATCTGACTAAGCAAGAAGCCAAATCATATGCTAATCTAGCGGCCGATTATGACCTGGATCGCCACGATCTACTGTTCTATTGCCCTTCTACGAGACCGACGGATGCGGATCGAGATAAGCTGATGCGACTAGTGATCCCAGAAACTCTACATCAGGACGTACTACATCATTACCATGTGAGCCTGGAAGGTGGACACCAAGGGATCGGTCGGACTTATCAGCGGATCCGAGATCATTTTCATTGTAGAGGGCTGTATAAGAGTGTCCAAATATACGTGGGTGAATGTGTCGATTGTGATACTGGTAAGAGTAAACCTCGGATCCAAGGAGAGTCGCCAGGCAACCTTCAGGCAACATATCCTTTCCAGATCATAGCTATGGATCACATCCCGTCCTTACCTAGATCGCATAAAGGGAATACGGAATTGTTGATCTTTGAAGATCTATTCTCTGGATACGTGATCGCGAAAGCCAGCTCATCAAGAACAGCTCAGACCGTCGCCGAATCATATGAGGAATATGTCTTCCGACGATTTGGGGCCAGCGAAGCGATTAGGCATGATCGGGAACCAGGATTTATGTCCGATTTTTCCGAGCATTTAACAAGATCTTGGGCCAACGTCAACGTGCCACGATGGCATATCGGCCCCAAGCCAACGGATCTGCAGAACGTATGGTCCAAACCACAACTCGGGCGATTAAGATGTATGTGCAGGATCTAGATCAACGAGATTGGGACGAGTATGCCGAGAGGATTACTTTTGCGATCAACACCGCACATGATCGGATCCGAGGAGAAAAAACCACCTTTTATCTGGTACATGGGTGGGATCCTGGATCCACCTTGGAAGCGGTGATCCCGGTGGGAAGTACGCGAAGACATGATCGGGATCCACGGCGATGGAGGTATCAGATCCAGCGGTATTATCAACAAGTTCGGGAACAGGCCAATCAACGGCTGCGAGAGGCGATCTCAGATCGAGCAGATCTACACAACCAGGAGATCCGCCCACATCAGATCGAGGTCGGATCACGAGTGTGGCTATACCTAGATCGAGTAAAAGAGGGATACGCTAAGAAGTTAGCCCGCTTGTGGCATGGACCGTTCCGGATTGTGGAGAAAGTGGGCGAACATGCGGCGAAGTTAGAGATCGCCGGATCCGGATATCACATTTTCCCTATGGTACACGTGAACAAGTTGAAGCTCGTGAAAGAGTATCCAGATCGACCACTAATGCGACTCAATGTGGAAAGTCAAGATCGTCTTGATTTTGACGAAGATCTATTACCAGGGGACAGCTGGATCCAAGATCGCGACCCTGATGAATATGAAGTGGAGAAGATCACAGATATGAGATCAGGGAGAAGAACGAGATATGGACGGATCTACCGAGAATTCCTCGTACACTGGCGAGGATATGAGGATCCAACTTGGGTGGATGAAGCGGGTCTCAACTGTGGCGCTCTGCTACGTGAGTTTCTGCGAGATCGCACGAATCATAATCGACTCGGTGTGATGCAATCTCACGAGGAGTCGTGAGGTCGCAATCAACGACAACAAGTTGGTTGTTGTCGTGGTGAAATTGGTTGATGAATATACATGAGGGATGTAGATCGGCGGAATGGGTATGCATATATACATTGAATACGGTGAGAATGGAAGATCAAGTCTCGAGATCCAGGGATCCTAGCTGATCGAGGTCGGCCATGACCCAATGAAGATGGATCGGGGCAAATGGGAAGCAGACAAGTCAAGATCACCAGATATATACTGAAGGACGTTATGAAGGGAGATAGATCACTTACGATAAGCTAATCACTACGATCTAGCTACTGGCCGGTGGTTGCGCCACTTGAAGACCGAAGAATTTGCGATCCAGACGTTGGAGATGACGCGCAGGGTGATCTGCAGTGTGATCCCGATAGTGGCTGCGCCAAGGGTCCGCTGTGTCGGACTCCGCTAACGCCTCCAGCAGATCGGTTGGTTCCCGGCGATTAAGCTGTGGATCGGCCAGATTCGCACGTCTAGCTTCGATCCCGGGATACCAAGCCACTTCGTCGGTCCGCTTGGGGAAGTGGAGAAAGAATGGATCTAGAAGTAGATCCAGATCACACCACCCCTCGATCATGGCTTGGATCAGCGTGAGCAACATGCGCTTCCACCTATTGCCCGCGTGAGATCGCCGATTGTTACGCTGTTTGGCGAAAGATCCCAGCCACGGCGATTGCGCGATCATGGCCGCAGTGATCGGGAACTTGTGGGTCGATTCCCAGTACGCGATCAGCTCCGACGCTTCGAAATCGCGATATTGGCGGACGAAGATCCCAAGTCGGCCACCAACATCAGCCTCGAAGGAAATCGGAGGCAGAGTGTTCCGGATCACTCGCCAAGGCTCCGCCGCTTGTAGTGCCTTCACGTTGGCTTCTGTGATCAAATGACCACAGAAGGCGGGGGCCGTCGGAGATGTGTAGATCGTCGGCCGATGAGGGAAGATCCAGTCGGGCCGGAATGGCAGGATCGGGAATAAGAAGTTCACGGTCATGGCAATCAAGGTTTGATTTGCCAACCGGGACTCAATCCATGGATCGATGTCGGCGGCAGCCATGACCCGGACAATCCGCCGACCAGGAATACAACGACCCTCGGGGAATGGAACCTGAGGGACGAAGGTGATCCGAGGAGGCTGACGTCCAGGGGGCGGATTGGCCGGACCAGATCCGCCTGTAGGACCGGGTCCATTGTCCTGATCTCCAGATCCCGCATCGGAGTTCGATCCACCGGATCCACCTGGAGATCCGCCGGATCCGGCTGCAGATCGACGTTGGGGAGACGCATGATCTCGACGGCGGGCCTCAGATCGGGACTGGGAAATGGCCATCAAAGTTTGAGCCTCATAGAGGTCATCGGCCACTTCAGCGTCCTCCTCTTCGTCCTCCTCCTCTGCCTCATCGGACCCAGATCCAACCTCGATCACCTCGCCTGATGATCGACTGCGTTCGACATATTGGGGAGGCGGGGTTGAGGCTTGATCTGGGGAAGGCGATCGCCCTTCAGCAGATTCCCCACCCAGATCAAACTCAGATGCGTCCACTTCTTCCATGGACTCATCTTCCGCCTGGAGAGGGACAGATCGCTTCTTCTGAGGTCGCGATGGAGAGGGTGAGGTGGATCGGCTGCGAGATCGCTTAGATCTGGAAGTGTCAGCATCCTGATCCTCGCTGCCTGAAGTCTCCGCGGAAGGAGAACGTGGGATCCCTCCCGCGGGCTGATCCGTGTCGGATCCAGGATCCAGACGTAACTGGGTCTGAGGAGGAGGCGCCCCGATTGTAGCCGAGATGGATGTGAGGCGTTGGAAGGCAGCGGTGTACTCATGACGGAGGGCATCCCGTTCACGGACCACTTTGCCCAGATCTCGAGAAAGCGTACGGATCTGAGCCTGATTCTCAGTGATGGTACGCTCCCGATCCGCATAAGCCTTCTGGGCTACCTCCACATCATGACGCGCACGGGTTAAATCACCCTCCAGCGTCCGCAGCCGGGCCGTATCTGAAGCCGATCTAGCCCGGTGGGCTGCCAGATCCGCCTGCAATAACCCCAGAGGCCGCTGCGCTGACAAGATCTCAGCGTCCCGCGCACGGATCTGAACTTGCAAGGAGTCGCGCTCCCGAACGATCTGGTCGAGATCGGCTTGGGTAGGTCCCGTGGGTAGGAGATCTGCCTGCCGAGACTGCGGATCAGGACCCGAAGATCCGCGATCAGCGCGATCGGATCGAGACAGAAGTAGCTCCGCTTCAACCCGATCCAGTTCAGATCGGGTCCTGCGTAGGCTCTCCTCCGTCGCAGATAGGGTGGATTCGGTATCCTCCCGATCTTGATCCAGATCGCGGTTGGCCTGCTGAAGATCTAGGATCTCACCACTCACCTGAGCCATCTCAGAGGCGAGATGGTGGATGGTAGACTCCAGATTGCCACGATCCCGATCCAGATCGTCGATGTGAGCCGGTAGGTGGCGTATTTCATCAATCTGACGATCAAGACCCCGGTTGAGGTCAACGATCTGAGCTTCCAGGGCCAAGATCTCGGGTGCCGCGGATGGTGGCTCCATGCCGATAACGCGATCGGATCCCAGAGAAGCTTGAAGGTTGTCACGCTCCTCTCGGAGGCGACTGACCTCGGCCCGATAATGCCCGATCTCTCGGCCCTGATTGGCGCACATCATCTCGAGAGATTCGAGGGAGCAGACATGCTCACGGTTTAGATCCTTGGCTTCATCCGCTCGACGAGTGGCCTGCCAGATTTCATTGCTCAAGTGCAATACTCGACGGCGTAGGGCGGCGGTGGATTGGCGATGATCCTCGGCTGTATCTCCGGCTGGGCCGCCGATCTCCGATCGAGGCGAAGGAGAATCGCGGTGGCCGGATCCGTGTTGTGAACCATCGTGGCCGTGATCCGACATAATTGATCGAAGAGGTGGAGAGACTTGAGCTTGGCGAGGTGATTTGCAGAATGGGCGCAGTGAAGTTGATGTGCAACTACAACTGGCGACCTGGAGGCGTCTGTGGTGAAGTGGATTGGAAAGATCTGGCATTGGAATATCCAGGAAAGATCCGATTTAGACGTGATCGGACCTGACGTGATATGATTGGAGTAGATGACGAGCTGACTTGGGTGGATCTAGTCATCGATCCAGTTGATGGATAAGATTGATGGAGACTAATGGTGCCTTGGGTGGGACGTGATGGATGGGTTGGCATACGATCTACATACATACCCAGATCCGAAGAGCTGGGAAGATCACATATGGATATGGATGATGTGGGACTTGCATGATTGTAATATGGGTGCGACAGTATGTCTATATACACTGTGGAAACTGGTGATCTAAGCCTAGATGTCCAGATCTAGGCTATAATCTATATCCGTGAAGACCAGATCAGTTCGCATATCAGGGTCCATTCAGGGAACTTGGATCAAGGCTTGTGGGCCTAGATCCGTAGGTGGATCCGAGTGATCTGGGACCTAGAGATATTATGACAAAGCTGAATGATTATTGGGGATTAACAAGTATGGAATAAGCTCGGATACGTTATGATTACGATTATCACGAAGTATTGCCACTGGATCATGCATAGCAACCCTAGATCAAGGGGATCAAGGAGATCTAGCCGATCTGGAATTGGATCAGCATGATCTAGCCTTATTAAGGCATGATCTGACTCGGGAAACGTGTGATCTGGATATTACGGGGGATGATTACGATACTGGAGAAAGGAGAAGTCCGGATCACGACATTGCGACTAGTGATCTAATGTTTATGGTTCAGATCCAAGGTGATCTGCAAAGATGTCGACTGCCATGATGGTGAGGACAAGAAAGGACAAGAATCAGGATAGCGTAATCAGTCGATGTGTCGTTAAGGATAGGATACAGGATGGGATAGGCCTTAACATTAAATCAGAACCGAATTTGCATCGTACGACACAAGTGCTTCGCTACGCGCCTGGAAACGGGAACTACATTGGCCCTACGGTATTAATAGCGATTTAGGTGTATAGATCTAGGGTGGTTGATAATATCTAGATAATATATTGGCTAGATCCAACCTCCTAGTATCTTACCCTAAGTGCAGATCCAAGATCCCGGTATTAATTGCTTAGCCGGTAGATCTTCGGTTTCTCAACGATCAAGATCGCGCTATAGGAAGCGCCAAGCAATCAAAGGACCCCGCGTAAAGGGAAATCTACTACAAAGGAATTACTACAAGGCCGGATCCAGATCTAGGCCACCAGATCCAAGCTTGATCTAATCGCTTGGACTCTGGATCTACTACTGGCGAGTGGTGTGAAGACTTCCACGCTACTCTACGACCCCAACGTCACGCCAAGACGTTCAACCAACGCAGATCGAGCAACTTAGCAGTCACCAAGAGAGGAAGATCCAGCCCAACCGACGGGTACACAAGGTGAGCAAGTTCAGCAGATCACGGATCATCGGAGGACCCCCTTCGTTAGTCGGTGTCCGGGCATTGGTGGGAAGTTGGATCTAGCGATCTCGCAGATTTTGCTGATCCCGCTACACCACAATGCCCTCCGAAGCTTGTGGCTGCTACGCCGGCCGAGCAGGCGTTCGACACGTACGGGCGAGGGCTTATCGCCCACGTACAGGGGCTGCAGGCCCCTGTGGCTGAGATGAAGCCAGCCCAACCTAAGCCGTTGAGGCTCAAGGTTAATCCTTATGAGGGAAAGGAGGGAGAGAACCTCCACTTCTGGGTTCGAGAGGTCGAGCTCGCGATGGACGCGACTCTAATCTCGACCGAGCGACTTCGGGTCGTTTTCGCCCTGTCCAACCTAGGAGGTCGGGCAAAGACCTGGGCGTACACGCGCGAAGCGACAACGCCGGGTTGCTTCACAACCTGGGCTCAGCTGTGTCAACAGCTTAGAGCCGCCTTCCTCCCGGCGAACTATGAGTATCGCCAGCGCTCGCGCTTCCTTGCCTGTAATCATCGGAACCGTGAGCTGCATGAGTACATCCAGTAGATGTGAATACTCGCTGCATCTCTGGTGGGGAACCCCCTACCTGAACACATCAAGGTGACAGTGTTCATGGATGGCCTGAAGGTAGGCCCATCCCGCACACAGTTGTTCCGCGTGCATGCGAACACTATGGAGGGGGCGATCCAGATCGCCCTCCAAGAGGAGTACAGCCACCGACAGGCTCGTACTCCTACGTCGGTGTTGCAAAGCCACAATGCGTCGACAGGCGCAGTGCAAGGAGCTCCAGCAGCTGGAGCTAGCACCGGGCCGGTACCCATGGAACTGGGTACGGCCGTACAGAGCTCCATCCGTTGCTACGGATGTGGGAAGCTCGGGCACATGCAACGTGCCTGCCCTGCGGGAGGGCAAAGGAAGTTCCCTTCCAAACCTAGGGGCTCGAGGGGCCCGTGGCAGAAGCCGCGACCCAAGAGCCAGGGGAACTGGGGTCACCAGTAGGGGCGGGGCGCCCTACTGGGGAAGATCTAAGTCCCCATGGTAGGAGTGCGGACGGTGCACGCCATGGAGGCTGATCCCCTGAGAGCCTGGGTGCTCTCGAGACGAGAAAGAGCAGCGGCGGACTGCTCGTGGTACACGCGAGTGTACGGGGATATGGAGATCCCTTTAGAGTCCTGATTGACTCTGGGGCGTCGACGAACTTTGCTCGACGCCAGACGGTCGCACAAAATGGCGACAAGTATGCCGACGCTTTGCGTGAAAGCGAAGGCAGGGGCCAGGTCTCGGTGAGACCGGCCGATGGTACGGTGGTTAACGTACCTGGGGTCCGTATGGACCTGGCTGTAAAGTTTGAAAACTTTGACAGCACGGAGTCGTTCCTTGTCCTAGACATGGACAAGTACGACTTGATCCTGGGCATGCCGTGGCTCGAAAAGCACGAGCCCTCGACCGATTGGCGCGGCAAAGCCATTGGGGCTAGCCGGCCCGCAGTCTCCGACAGAGCTTTGGTGAGTAATGTTCCCACCTCTGTTCGGGACTGGGGCGCCAGAGATGGTCGCCAAGGCGCTTATGCGCCCGAAGAAATACTGGGAGTCACGGACTCCAACGAAGATGTTGCGATGAACCTCGCAACCGGTCATGAGACCAAGGCTCATTGCCAAGCGTGTGGGATTGCCACGATGGCAAGTCCCAATGCTGAGAGTCGTCGCGCCGTATGGGCTTCGACTGTGGCAGTGCCGGGCGGCACTGGCCAGGCGGGTAATATAGGTCCGCAAGCAGCAGAGGCTGCTGAGGAGAGCGCTGATGGCGCATCAGCAGAAGGACCTCCGGAAGTGGTTGGGCTTAGCCAACTATCTTCATAAGTACAGCGCAGGGTACGCTGAACTTGCTCGACCCTTGTCGGATCTCTTAAAGAAGGATGCCGACTGGGTCTGGGCGCGACAACACCAGGATGCTTTCGACAGCATCAAGGCGAGCTTACAGCAAGCGCCAGTCCTGGCCTTGCCGGACGAAAACAAGTCATTTAGCGTCGTCTGTGACGCTTCTGACTGTGCAATAGGCTGTGCGCGGTTGCAGAAGGACGATGAAGGACGCGAACGTGTCATCTCCTTCCAGTCCAGGCAGCTGAAGGCTGCCGAACGGAACTATCCCGTTCATGACAAGGAGCTACTTGCAATGAAGTACGCTCTTGTCAAGTTCAGAGTTCACCTCTTGGGCACGAGGCCCTTTGTGATCTATACTGATCACGCGTCCTTGTGGACTGCCACCAACTCGCCCCATCTGTCGCAGCGGATGGCGAGGTGGCTGTCATTCTTCGCGGAATACAACTTCCGCGTTGAATACAAGCCGGGCAAGCTCAACGTGCTCGCCGATGCATTGTCGCGTCGACCCGACTGTGAGCTAGCTCATGTCAGTCGAGTCACGACAGATCTATACGATCGGATACGCTTAGCGTATCAAGGGGGGTGAGAACTACACACCACTGGTGCAGTTCTTGTCCGATGGCAAGGACGCCAAAGTCGACAGGCTTTCGCCTCGACAGCGGGCGCAGCTCCACCGTTATGAGCTGAACGATGGGTTACACCACTATAAATTAGACCCTAGAGATCCTCCTCGGGTTGTCGTTCCAAACGACGAGGATCTGAAGTATGACATACTTCTAGAGGCGCATGATGCGCCGATAAGTGGTCACCTTGGCCGAGAGAAGACCTACCAAATGGTCTCTCAGACATTTTGGTGGCCCCGCATGTATAAGTGGGTGGCACACTATGTCAAGACATGTGAAACATGTCAGAGGGTGAAGCCTTCGGGCCACGCCTCGGTTCCGCTGCAGAGCCTACCTGTACCAGCGGATTGCTGGAAGTCGATGAGTCTCGACTTCGTCTTCGGCCTGCCGGCCGATGACAAGGGCAACACCGGCATATTGGTGTTTGTCTGCCGTTTGAGCAAGATGGTGCATCTTGCTCCGGTACGTGACAAGGTCACCGGGAAACAAGCTGCACAGCTGTTCCTAGATAGCGTGTTCGGCTATCATGGTCTACCAGAGACCATAGTCTCAGATCGAGACCCACGTTTCACGGGTGCGTTCTGGGACACCCTGTTCCAGCTACTGGGAACTAAGTTGACGATGTCAACTGCGGACCATCCGCAGACGGATGGTCAGACGGAGCGCATCAACCGCGTGCTCGAAGGTACCCTTCGTAGTATCTGTGCGAAAGCACCTCGGTCCTGGTCGGACCAGATTCCTATTGTTGAGTTTGCACTCAACAATGCGGTACACGCATCAACGGTGTTTACCCCGTTCTACTTGAATGGGTTACGACACCCCCAGGTACCGCTAACGTTGCGGGGAGGCACCGATGCCTCCATCGTAAGTGGGGGAGAGGCTCGGAAAGCCTTTTCCTCCCAAGTCTCAGAAATAGAGCTCGAGTCTTTAAAAAGACAGTTGTCGTCGTTTATAGACGACAGGCTGACGCTAATCAGCCGGGTTAGAGATGCAATGGCATCAGCCCAAGATAAACAAAAGGAGTACTCAGACAAAAACAGCGGAAACTTAAATGTGTTTAAACGAGGTGAATTGGTGTTATTAGACACGAAAAACCTACCGCTAAAGGTGGTTAGCCCTGTAGAGAGCAACAAACTGAAGCGCCGCTTCATCGGACCCTTTGCGGTCCTGGCCAGATATGGCGCGGCATACACCACTGACCTCCCAAAGTCAATGGCGACGCACTCGACGTTCTACGTGGGGCATCTTAAGCGGTATCACGATCCGGTGGGTCCCCCTTCTCAGACAGAGGGAGGCCAAGTCGAGACCACACCTCCTCGAAACGAGGCTGAGTCCTCTGGACAACTGGAGCTGCCGTTGTCGAAGCCTGTGACAGATACACGGGCTGGTACCCAAGAGATTCATACGAAGGGTATGACGGTACAGAGTGGGAAGAACTCGGGTAAGAACTATACCCGTAAGCCGAGTGGTCCGAGTACCCCTGCGGCTCATAGGAGGGCATCTGACCATGCGACTCATGGTTTAGAGCGTTTAAGCCCCGACGGAGTTCCATCATGGAACACGGCGGTCAACCCGCCGGTGAAGCTCTCGAGTTTCACGAACCAGCGCGTCCACATCTTGACGAAGGACCTCTAGGGTCACCGGCTTGCCAGCCTGAGCGGCAGCCTGACCACCAGGTCCCAGTCCAAGGGCAATCTCGATCGTGTGTACGCGATCCCAAAGTCGACGACTTCGTCGTTCAAAAGGGACCCACAGAGTCCCGACCCAAAGTTGAGGGTCCAGAAGGATAAAGCTGAGAAGGATCCTCGTACTCAAACGCGTGCGAGAGCTCCTCCTGCCCTCCTTGATCGGAACGGCAAGCTCCACTACCATGTGGAGCGGGTCGTCCAAGAGCGGTAGCGCTCTGGGAAGCGCCAACTGCTTGTGATGGCGGGGTTATTCCTCGTCACAGAACTCGTGAGAGCAGGAAGACCGGCTCCGGGTTCACTGCCCGAAGGCTGTTGAGATTTGGGATCTACAACAGCCGGGGCGTAAGTAGTCCGCGGCTTCTTAGCCGCCTTACGGTGTACGGTCCCTGGGTTGACGGAACCGTACCTGCGCTCGTCTTGAGCGCCGGACTTATACTGCTGTCTAAGTCCCTCCATGACGGAGTGTAGTTGGCGCTCAGCGATTAATTGAACAAACTCGATGCGAAGATCGCGCTGGTCCAAGACATAGGACAGCAAACGATCTTCCCGGAGTTCCTTTAGCTCCTGAACTGTAAAGTTCTTCAGAGAAACCCATCTCCAGAACAGGTCTTCTGCCTGGGTCTGGGTTGTGGTGTTCTCGGGCTGTACCCAAGGGTAGCCCCACGCGGGGAAGAGCCCACCACGGTCTTCCGGTTTCTTCCGAAGACTTGTGAATTCCTTAAGAGGAATTCGGTGTGGTGCAAGCAGCACACACCTAGCGGCCTCAATGTCATTGATAAAGAGTGGTTCGACTTGAACCAAGGCACGCTCATAGGCGCCGCGTGAAGTACGCCCATGGTTTAAACCACGAGGGGCCTTGAGATGCTCCAAGAACATTGGAGACCCAGACCCCGCATCCGGTGGGTAGTATCCGCGAGGATACACCGGCGTGGGAGGCACAGGAGTGCCTTGCAGTTGAGCAGCATGATAGCGCTCCTGCTGCTCATCGAGATCATTAGAGATCTCTCGGGGCTCGGAGACAGCCCCCTCCTCTTCCTCCTCGTCTGAGGAGTCGAACAGGGATTTAAATCCCTTTGCGATTGAAGTCTCTGAAGAAAGAGAGCCAGGGACTGCGCGCTTCTTAGCAGCAGCAGCACCCTCATTAGCCCGTTTGCAGAAGCTGCTTTCGCAACTTGGCCTTACCTTCGTCTAAGGTAAGGTTCTTGGCAGGCGAACTCGTCGAATCTGCCTTTGCCTCGGATCATTCAGCATCATCAGTAGGAGCGTCCTGTGAAGGAGCATCCTGAGAAGAAAATGGATCCTTGGTGGATCTAGGAGAGTCCCCCATCCGACTCTGATCCCGTGATCATAGGGATATCAAATACAGAGGACTCTGCCCCAGGACTGTGGTCCCGATAGGCGAACCGAGGGTTCGGCCTATCGTCGGGCGACGAGGAGCGCGAGCGACTGCGTCGCGGGCTTCCTTGCGCGGAGCGGCCTTGTCTTTCGACTTGGCCTTGGCAGTCTTCGACCTCGCGGTCTTAGACTTGGAATGCGCCGAAGCGTCGTGGGTGCTTGCTTTCTTCGGCATCTTGAGGAGGTTGACGTGGAAACCTCTGGTGCTGGCGAAAGCGCGAAAGGCTTAATGAAAGCCTCAGAGCCACAACGGTGGCTCGTCGATGGGTATCGACAAGGGCAGGAAAGAGAGCGGCGCTCTCTTCCTAGCTCCTCATTGGTTGGGGGTGTTTCCAACCTAAGTGGGGGAGGATGTAACGGGGTTACATGAAGAGGTACCCTAGAAAGGGTACCGCCTTTAGAAGTAGATATACTTCTGTGGGTATTTGTTTTAAATACTCTGTTGTGAGTGGTGTGGACCACACTACTGCCACGTAGGTCTAGGTGGCTGAGGGCCAACCAATAGCATTAAACCTACCTTTTATATGCATAATTAGGATAAAGTATAGTTAATTAGGAGTTTGTATTACAGGCCAAATGAACCTAATTAACTATAAATAAATTAGTCTAAAATCTACTCTAAACTGGCTATTAAGTCCCCTAAGACCAGGGACTAGTGAACTGCCGTTCACTTAGAGTTTGTATACTCTTGATAGCACACTTCCTCAAGCAAGGTGCTCGTGTGACCCCGTCACATAGATGGTAGCCAAATCGATCCATTGTTGCAGCAAGCGTTTTGCCAGTCTTGTCGCGGAGGATGCATGCTTGGATTACATCCCTGGAGACATTCTCCTGCTTTAACATACGCTCGAATGCGCTGATCCCCGTGGTGTGTGCCTTCTGTGTGTAAGCTGGAACAAAGCAAGAAAGGCTCATGTTGAGTGCTTTTCGACTCTTCTGCTTGTTTTGAAATGGCAAAAGCACACCACTTCGCTGTCTCTCTTCCTAGATTAGGGCTTTGCCTACTTGTCGGAACCGTAAGAATATTTTTATATTATTTGAATGACTTGGTTTCACTATTTGACATATACATATTTTGTGAGCTTCCGACAAATATGTGTCGGACTCTGTCGGAAAGGCTAGGGATCAGCAACACTCTTTAATTGGGTAAAACTGTCTTTTAGACACCTCTGATTGGCCAAAACGTATATCCTGTACGCAGTCCAAAAGCTGTTGTCGGAAAAAGTGTATATTCATCCATATCTCAACCTTATTAAGTACTGACATTTGTTTTGGGATCGTGATAATAGGAAAAATGGTCGTCGAATCAGTAGATTAGACAGATAGGAATAGTATTATCTGTCAAATGTATTAATAAAAAATGCATTCGATTTTCATGGTATCTTCCAAACTGTCCTTCTCTTCTCCCTCCTCCCAGCAGCCGTCCTTGCCGAGCCGCTCCTTGTGGCACTGCACCTTGCACGACGGTCGGCTGGTCACTTTCTTTTTCGCGGCTTGGTTAAAAATAGCCTTCGACCTGCAACCGCTTATGCAAGGGGTGCACGTTCAACTTAATACAAGAACTAAGTGCAGCATGACACCACCACGTATTCGTTTTGCATCCATTGAGCCTCCCAAGCTTTCGCCTCCAAGGTTTGCGGAGTATAGATGCCATAAAGAAATGTAGAGTGATATGAACATATATTGTAAGTTTGAAATAGTAGCTACCTGTATGTGATGTCCAGAATTCCCACATCTCATCCTTAATCATTAACGCGATTGTCTGGAAGAAGCTGAATCGATTACCGTTTGTCTTTTCACTTGCTACATTGCGTGTGTCCCGACAGTTAACATGATTGTCTAGATAGAAGTACTGATCTCAGTGTTTCTAGCATTGATTACTATTTTTCAAATCTCAGTGCTTAAGGTTGAGATGGAATTTCCTTATTGACTTTTGGATAGGCACTAAAGATGATCTACCTGATGTACTATACTGTATATCATATACAGTACCGAATTCCCATGGCAGTGCTTATATCACCATTGAAAATGGTGCCCATCAGCACCATTGAGATGAAAATTTCAGGGATGTGCTAGTAAATTACCAATTATTTTTCCGATGAACCTCAGCCGCTCATTTCTTCAAACCGCTCATTTCCTCAAACGCGTGGCAAGCAGACGCCGGAAGCTGGAGAAAGCAGGTCAACATGGCTAGTTGTGAGGGAAACGGCATGTTTGTTATGTTTATCTATAAATTAGCAGGGCTAAAGTTTGTCTCTATTTGTAGAACGTGTATTATCCACTTGACAACGAATTCCGTGCGAAACTCGAGACTACCAACCATTGTTAGTCCCATTAGGGATGTGCTTATCTCTATTTAACGTGGCGCTGAATCATGACTGACAGCTCAGGCCTTGTAGCAAGCCGCATGCAGGAAATGCTGCGGCATCAAATAAGTATGTTGTCCTAAGTTGGATAACTGGAGGCGACGCAAGTATAGAGAAACATTTTTTTTCCTCGATTGAAAATGCCAGTGATGACAGGACCCGAGCAGCCAGATAGTGCAAGCTGTGGAGTCTTTGTGGCTTCAATGGGTTGGGAGTATTTGTATGGAGAAACGGGGTGGCCTGCGTCACGAGGTAAAACTCCACGACAAGCGTCTTTGACATTACGTATGAGAATGTTGTACCAGTTGCTGTGCTCTCCCGAGGTGAAAGTTGTCATCCCAGAGAGTAAAACCTCTCAAGATATTGCAAAGACAGAAAAACTACTGGACGAGCTGATCCCAAAGCCGAGCGACGCAGACTTGAAGGAGGGAGAGGTGTACAGCTAGCTTTCTCTTGAAATGAAGTGCATAGCTGACACAATAGCAGGTAACAGAACAACAATACATGTTATTCGAGTGAATACCAAACCAAACGTTCACAGTATACAAGCGACTTATTTGATCGATAGGAAGAATCTCATGTTTGCACCAGTACATCATTAACAATAGCTCCTCCAATATTTAAATTGTACATGTAGAGTCGACAAAGAAGCCTCCTTTATGAGCTGTCTAGCCTATATGTTGTGCGTTACACATTCACACATCCCACATCCATGTGATAGTCATTCGCGCCGCACTTGGTGTCCATCATAAAAATGAATTGGTGCGCCACCTATGACCATTCACCTCTGCATACAAGTAGGACCCCAAGTTGTAGTCGTTCTTCAGCAGGCGTACACTAAAATCCTTAATTCAAGATCCTTCAACACCATGCAGTCCTCAGGGCTACCGCCTTCGTGCGCACTGCATCCCTTCGTTTTGGTGCTTTCCTTGGAGGTAGATCACCTTGAGGTACTGCCCTCTGTCCATGGCGATTTATTTTACTTACCGGTCATCTAGTGATGAGTCCTCTACAAGCAACGTAAGATCCTCCTTCAGCAACATAACGATCTCAATGGTGCTGATGGGCATGACTTTCAATGGTGATCTAATCAGCGCCATTGGCACACTGATGTATACGCATTATAGTTGCCAAATTGATTACGACAGCCTATAGGAAAGACACTAAAGATGATACAGTACAGAATTCCCCGGCATATCGGCAATGAGTCTGTCTATATTCCTCTACGAGTCATTAGAGATAAACAAAAACGATGGTGACGGAGTTTGATTGCAAAAATGGTACGTATACTGGATTACGTGAAAATTAACATCTTGGCGCGGTCTGCTGGAAGAGCTTGCATGCAAATGGATGGCTTACACTGAGCATTATGTATTGCTGGTACATGCTCTGTATATACCAGCCTGCTACAGTAATAATAGGTCCCATGTCTGCATCCCCAGAGAAGAACCACTATCTACGCTACAACAGGTCATGTTGTCTAAGATGACCATCGCTCCGCCCCAAAACATAATGGCACTAGTAGAATAACCTCGAATGGTCATAACTATAACATTTTGTCATCTAAGCCAATAAAGACTGCTCAGATGCAAAATTCACACAGCTCAAATGCAAAATTTACTGACATGTGAGTTTATATAAAGAAATCACTATTAGTGAGTACAGTATAGTGATAGTGTAATACTGGATGCAAATAGTGAGTGGTCCTGCTCTTCGACAACAGGGTCGATACATACCTTGCATTTGTAGACATCCTTCAGTTAGGCTATGTAGCTTTACCATTACGGAGTATATCATAGACACAAGTTGCTGATAAACTAGCAACAGATGCAAGTATGCACGGCACGATGACTATCCCACGCCTTCTACTGTAACTTAAAGTCTTTAAGTCAGTACATTCATCGTTGGAAAGCAAATCTTGACTGTTTCTGCAAGGGAACGACTGTATCCAGAACAGGCTTATTGTACTAGGAATTGTTGGACACGCGAATGTTGTGTGGTTTGCTATCATCAGCAGGCATTTAGTCCTCACTTCGCAATTTGTTTTCCAAGACATACCATCTGCACCAAGAACATCCAGAACCAATCATGCGTCTGTCCTACGTCCTAATGACCGCTGTTTTGACTCTCTCCGCTCACCAACTTCCTGTCACCGCTTCTGTCGGTCGTGATGCTGCGCTAACTGGTGTAATGTCGCTGGGATTTTTGCACCTTGCTGGCGCCGACCAAGGTGTTAGCGAACAGTCACGATTTCTGAGAGGCAACAACATCGACGAAGGTGACAAGGAAGAAAGAGGAATTTATGAAGTTGTTCAGCAAATGATGGCTAAACGCTTTGTCAGCAAGATGTTAAGGACGGAATCGTTTTCGGCTCTCAATAAAGTGGATGACCTCGCGAAGCTCAAACAAATTTCGGATGCAACAGACAAAGAGTTGGTATCAGTGTTCAAGTTTGCAGACGAAACAAAAAAAATGAGTCCTCGTGATTTGGCCATCGAACTGAAAACTGTCCAGGGTGCGGACGATGACATTATAGAAAAGGCGGTTGGTATGTACACCAACTACTTGAAGGGACTAGGCAAGTACTAGAAGCGATTGCGAACAGTTTCTAAGATGTGGACATTGGCTTGCTCGTAGAGCAATGCGTAAAGACTTGTGCTCATATCTAGTAACACTGATTTTGTTCGAGCATTTGCAGTCAAAATATACCAAAGTCACATTCCGTTGTTCGCGTGTTGCTTTTCGTGCTGATTGGATGTTGGATCTCAGTTCGATAACTTGCTACCTCCGTGCTGAAAAAGGCACTTTATAGAGGATATTGATTCCAGAAAAAAACTAATACCGTGCTATACGATTTGACTAATACCGTGCTATACACGGGGAAGCTCTGGATTGAATACAACTAGGCGTTATGAAATATATGAAATGCTTGTGACAATTCGAAGTGCATGAATATCATCGAGAGTAAGTGACACACTTACATCTTAAAATTCTCAGCAACAAGATAATAAGTATGTTATCGTTGCAAAATGCGATTGAAAAAGATTAGCGGGTTGAGAACACATTAGTAATCGCTGCCGGATTCTATAGCTTCTAGGCGCGAATTCTCCTGCATTGCATCTTGCCGCGGAGTGAAATACTTCAGTAAACTTAGCGATAACGGCTCCATAAGATGCAGCTGACACAGTGTTTTCACTCGAGTGACATGGACGTAAAATGACGAACGTTGAGGAGAATGCCGTGTTGAATGCCGCAATGGACCAAGAATAATCTTTATCACTGTTAGGCCCTGGCGTTTTTCACTGATGAGAGCGAAAGCAGGAACTAAGGGGACTTGTTTCACAACCACAGTGAACGAACGCTGAAGGATGATGATCTTTACATTTCTCTAAAATTGAGTTACCAAATAGCTATATATTGTGCTGCCCAGTTCATTGCCTGTGTCGTGCATCCTTTCTTTCCGTGGCGAGTGTCGGTGCGAGTGCAACCACTGCATAGCATGCAGCCTATAATGCGTGCTGCACATTTGAATCATGCAACCACTTAATCACGAACGGGTCTATAAGCTGTGGTTTTTTCGCGGGATTGTCACAATATCTGTTTAAACCCGTGCGGTTCAGAGGGTGATTTGGGTTTTGATGTTGCAGGTAGCCGCCACAGGTAACATTCACTGGGACCTTTTAAATATCCAGCGGCTATCTAAAACTGCAGGTTCGATGGTATCAATGATGTATGGCATATCGAAATGGCCTGAAACACGTAACAGGAGACTTTGTGTTCCTCATGGACGACGATCTCTCGCACCACGTAAGTGGACTACTTGCTGTTGCATTGGCTTCACTTTTACGTTGTTTCTCACTTGGTGTTTTGTGGTAGGTGCAGCCGAAGTTCATTCCTGAGTTTATCAAGTACGTCATGGGCGCTTGTCTTGCAGTGTAACCGCTGATCTTGCTCATACTGTACATATCAGGAGCGAATTTGGGCTTGCTTGACGTCTTGGAGGGCTTCGACTTGCCCTCTCCTTCCAACAACAGCTTTAACGCCGTTTGCGTATGTTCCGAGAGTTGCAGCGACGCTCGCGTGCGCGCAAAGGCCGTGTCGGGACGTTCGTAGTATTCCTCAACGTGGCGGTTGTCTGGCAATGGAGACGTGAATTGAGACACAGGTTAGTGCTCTGGGATGCACTCCGGGATGTGGAAGCTGCTGCTGCTGGACGAGCGATTGAACGAGCCATAGGAACTCGGTCGACTCGGTCGCTGCGTCTTGAGATCCAATGCGGCAGACCAGAACATAATAGACTGAGTTGCTTGGTCCTGTGCAGCTGCTAATCGTGAAGTGCGGCTGAAGACTGCTTGGGGCAGGAGCAGCGGATCTTTCACAACTCTTGGCCAAGCGACTTAGAAAACTTCCAAGCTGCAGCAACCGGTATTCTTTTTTTGACTTGGTTTCACTAAGTACCGGTGCGCAGTACAGTGGTGCGCGATCGCGCAAAAATTGACTTGGTTTCACTATGTACCGGTATTAAAAATTGGTCCAACACCGCGCAAAGAACCTAAAAAGTGAGTGTCTTTGACCCTGCAGCTACCCCAAAATAGCAAAATTGGGTTCTTATGACCCATTTCTGAGCGCGCACTACGGTACTGTACCCTTTTCGCCAATACCGGTGATTCCAAGCCATTTCCTGTTTGAAAACGCAGTACAGTGCTGCGCGATAAATCGGTAGATCGGTAAGAAAACCGGTTTTTTGCGCGATCGCGCAGAGTTATCGGTTTTTATCGGTAAGCGCGCACCACTGTACTCCCGTTGCAGGGCATAGTGAAACCAAGTCAGAGTTTCCAATACCGGTATAAAACCGGTATTGGATTATGAAATGAAAATATTTCTTTTATTAAAAAACCGGTTTTCTTACCGATTTACCGATTTATCGCGCAGCACTGTACTGCGATTTCAAACAGTCAAATGACTCGGAGTCACCTAAACCGGCAAAAAGGGTACAGTACCGTGGTGCGCGGTCACAAAAAAGGGTTGCATATGTTTTGATAGGTTTATGCCGGAAAGTAGTTTTTTCTAACCGAAAAAGGAGTTTTGTGTGTGCTGTTAGTTCCCGCTAAGAGGAGGGAGCAATCGCGGGAACCCCAGTAAAAGCACAAAATGCGGAAACAAGCGTTTTGGAAATTTTAAAAATTTTGCAGGGTAAGGACATCGTTTGGTATCTAAAAGAATGCCTTATTACATTGCAGCAGACGTTGGTGCATGAAGGACTGCACTGTCCATTGGCAGAGGCTCTGATAGTCTTGCTGTTTAACGCATTTGTAGAGAAATCTGAATTTTAGAAATTTTATATTTAGGGGTACGCATCACTAAAATCAAATTTCTAAAAAAATCCAGCGGGCCGTCCACATCCGACGCCCATTCCTCGGGAAACTACGGGACCAACACATTTCAAAGATCAAATGGGAGACCTCGGACGCGGGGTTATCTGTAATATAATTTTCTTGCTACAAAGGTAACTACCGCAATTAGCTATTTCCCAGCTTTCCCCTTCTGGAGTGCTTTTTCACCCTCTTCGTAGCGGGATAGTCGGTAAAAAAACAATAAAAACTATTCATGCATTGTCAAAACCAGAATATACAAAAAATGATGTATTAAACCTATCACTTAGAATATTTTGATATATTGCATATATAAGAAAACAGAAGAATAACCCCCACTTGTCAAGAAATTTCAAAAAACATATTAAATGTATCAGTCTTTGTTTTTTGACAAGTTCTATACATAGCAACTGTATTGAAATTTTATTTTGGGTATCTGGTATATAATATTCCAAAGTTATTTTGGGTAGAATGACCTCTGTAGAAACTCTGGATTAAAATCCAGAGAACTAAATCCGGCAGTCGCATAAAGCAGTATTGTGGTGTAGTTGAAGCTCAACTTCGAATAATGTAGCATTGTGCCCCACGAGTCCAGTCCGCCTAGTTGTGGGGTGTTTGAAGCTGCAGCCCCAATTTCAGAGATTGGAGAAAAGGGTATACGGATGAATATAACTGATCTTTCCGACAGATAGTCCTTTAGATTTGTTGTTATTCAATTGCGAATATTAGCCAATCAATTCTCGTCTGTCCTGAGTTTCAGTCAATGATTCTGACAAGTGTTGGGTATGCAGCTTCACTTTCTGATCAGCCAACATACATGTATATATCGATACAAACATGAAGTCAAAAAGTGATTTGAAATTACTCAAACAGCTCTTACAACTACGCTTAATCCTATAGTATGATCAGCAAGAAGGACATTGGTAGGTAGCCAGTCGTCACCACTTTATAAAAGCAGAAAGGCATGTACTTGAGTCTCTACGCTTTTTGTAGCGGGGTTACATGAGCGGGACAAAATAGGAGAAATACACTGTCAAATACAGGTGGCACACCGATTAGTGGTGTGCCACAAAGATATGCAGAGAGAGTGAGGTAGAGGCCAGGGGGATGGACGAGGGTCACCCATCCCACGCCCCCCCCACCGCCACCGCTGCCGACTCTCACTTTCAAAAACGCCAAGTACGGATACGATGACAACATTAATACAGGCGCGGCTTGCCACGGCCGGCAAGGCTGGCTCGGCGGCGCGCAAGGACGAGGGGAACAGATACGACGACGACACCAACGCAGGCGCGGCGTGCAAGGATGATATGTAGTCGGTAACGTGGGGCTTGTGCGGAACGAGTTGAAGGGCTAGACCCTGTACCGTTCTAGCTGATGGCTCCTCGTTTCCGCCGACGTACCATTCAGACACCCGGGAGTTCGACAGAGCAGCTGTGTAGCATAGCTTAGTATACAGAGTTAGTGATAGTACAGCTTAGTAGTTAGATACATGGAAACTAGTAAATGAAAGTAGTTGTATTTTGTTGATTGGTTTTAATCTTCATGCGCTTCCGCCTCAATGTATGCGCGCTCGACTTGAGTGCGTTTGCGCTTGCGGTACTTCTTGATCTCGTTTGACGGGAGGTTTACCGTAGGGTCCCAGGTAGGCTCCCACGAAGTGAGAAACACAACTCTCCCATCAACACGGCGGTCATCAAGAATGGTGCGCATCTGGTATGTAGGTTGACCGCTCAGGTCGGTACCAGATGGCAACACCCATTCCGCCTCGCCCGCATCCTCTCCTTGGGCTACAGTCTCAATGAGACGGGCCTTCGTGATGCGGGCTTGAGGTACTGCATCAAGCAGCCGCTCGATTGCGTCACCAATATTAGATGTATTAATCGTTCAATGTGGCTCCATGTCCTCAAATAGCAAGCAGCAGCCTCATCGAGGCGGCCCCACTCACGTTCACGGAGGTGGTGTTGGCACCACTGGAAAAAAGCGTAGAACGCAGTAGGAGGGGCGTCCGCCGTGGTTTGAACGTGGCCTTGACTTGATTCCATGGTCGCATGATAGAAAACAACTATAACAAGGCATTTGAAAGTTATAGAAGATCATTGGTTTCATTACGTTTGGTTTCATAATTCTATTTAAGGATTACGGTTGTGAAACAAAAGGTTTTAAAGGATCAATAATCGCACCTCGAACTGACTTCACTCAATACTCAAGGCGTAACCATTTGTCAGACGCCGACCCTCAGGGATTCGAGACCGCGATGTTTGAGTACGGCGACGCTTCTTAGGTACAAATCGGTTAACAAGTGTTTGTTTGCCATCCAGTCCAGTGTAGTTCTTGAGTTGAAGTGCGAAAAGCACATGGATGCAGATGGAAAACTTGAAGTTGTACTTGCAACCGCATGAAAGTGTACTCACATCGACGTTCCATCCACCCTCTGGTTGTCCTTCCACTTCCATGCGTGCGTAGTTAGCGCTCATCTGGGCGGAAGCAGGGGCCGTTCCTCGACTACGCCCTAGCTCCGGTAAATACACACGGTGGTAACCACGTGATAACACGCGGACAATGTTTGGGTTTGGCGAAACAAGCAGGAACTCGATGCTGGACCTGCGGGGAGTCATATCAACGAGAAGCTCGCGCTGACGGAAATCCCTGACACGCGCTTTTAGCTGTTGTGTTGCATCGGATACCTCCTTGAAAACACGGGGCGTCACGGACTGATGTCCGCAACAATCCGCTAGTAACCCAATTAACCCTTTCGCGAGCCATTTATCTCAACTATAGTATACAAATCTAAGATATTTGCTTCTCAAAGGGCGCATTTTTCGCCCTTTAATGAATTCACGGTACTGTTTTGGTATGTCTCATGAGACATGCTATCTACTGTGATTTGTTTGGATTTGCTGGTGCATACGATTCTACACATTTGACTTAACTTCATTATGCTGTATGATTACATGATGATTACGCAATCGTACCGTATTTCATATGTCTCAAAAGAAGGTATATATTTAGTTGAACTTTAGTAAAAGGGCGAAAAAATCGCCCTTTTAGAGAGGTATTTCGTACCGTGTTTTGGAAACCATCTAAAAGGGCGATTTTTGCACCCTTTCACCGCGAAAGGGTTAATGTTCCAATCTTGTGTTTTGTCCGGAGAGTATAGTCACGCTTGATCAGGCTGTTAAACCGCTCTAATGGGTTGTTCGTGGTTGCATAACCGCTAGGTGTGTGATAGCACTGCCAGTGGCTGAATGCGCTTGTTACCCATACGCTATTGAAGTAGGTCTCGAATCTCACCAATCGATCATCGCTCATCCATCTGGCTAGAACTGTAGCAACTTGTTCTTCATACACAGCTTGACAGGAAGCAAAGTGTAGGTCATAAATGTCAGCGACAACATGGTCGCACAAGGTGTCTGGGACACCGTTAAGTTTCTCATGAACCTTCGCCATCACATGGTAGAAACACATCAGGTACACGAAGTCTGAATCCATCCCAAAGACTTCGGTGACAGCATTTTGCTGTGCAGCTTCAGCATCGGCCATTACATACTTGAGCAAAAATTGCTGGTTCGTCACCACTGTAAATATCTTGCGTAGCGCAACAAGTGCTTTCACATAAAGTGTCTCCAGCCGCTGCGATATGATGAACAAAGCTACCAGGTGGAACGACCGACACCTGTCTGAAACACCACACACAATGACAGGATACGCAACTTAGTTAACTTGAAGGTGGCATCCATGTGAAATACGAACGTCGCTGGGTCACGAGCTGCATTAAGTAGGAGTCGCTTGGTAGTCAATCCAACCAAAAACGGCTTTTCGTCTGAACCTTGCCCAACATTGGGCTTCCCATGAGCATCGCGTTCCCATCCAAACGAAAACGGCTGTGTGTCGGAAACACCAGGTCCATACCCCAATTCCTCAATCTGGGCTAAGATCTCGGCGTAATCGTCGTTGTGGTGAAGATTGCGCTTAGTGAAGTTGCTGACGAACCACTGTACCTGGCGCAAGATGGCATCTCAGCCTCCGACAGCCCATAACGACGGGCCATACTCTTGCGAATCCGGGCAGGTTTCAATCCTTCTGTTGCCAATTCCCGTCCATAGTCCTTTAGGCGGGGGGGTAGTTTGGCCTTGCGTGGCTCCCTTACTAGCGTTTCGTGAGAACCAGTCTCCATTATCGTCACTCGGTTTAGCTCTTGACAAGTAAGCACTTTCCCTTCCAGCGGCATGCGTCATACGGAGTAGCCGCTTTGCATGCTTCTGAGGAGCAGTCCAGCAACTGGTTGCGCATCTTGTGTGGCCTTGTCAACGCGCACACGTTGCATGCCAGCATATGACTCTTCACGATTACGAAGGCTTTCATGTCTTCCATCAGTAGTTACGAGTCTTCACGAGGCATGTCGCGGCAGATGGCAGTCCAGGTGTATGTTCGAACCATTGCGAGTAAGTTGAAAGCTTGTAGGTTGGTGAAAATGCGGGTTTTCAAGTATTGAGCGAGTGTTGAAGATTGGGTTCATCTCCTAGATCGTTTCTCATTGGTAGAAATAACACTGTATTATCAAATATGATTCGCTAAAACTTGACTGGTGTGAGCTCACCCGCATTTGGTGTGTCCTTACCTTTAAAAGTGTGCCACGTGTTTGTTTAGTGTGGCACCACCTTTCCATTGGGTGCTGATTGTGGATCTGTTGTGATGGCACAATCTGTTTGTGTCAAACCTACTTTCTGTGTGTTTCTCCGGTTCTGTCCAGATTTGTAGCTTCATGTGAACACAAATTAAATGAATTCGCATAAGTCAAGGTGTATGTAATACCTGTCCTCGGAATTGTTATTTTCAGCAATATTTTGAACATATTTAAAAATCTTGTAAAAGTCTAACACTGAAACTTATAGTAGGTAAAGGGTTAACCCTTTAGTTTCTGTAGCCCTTTAACTACTGTTTGTGCTAGAACCATTGCTGGAACTCTACAAAGTCAAAAGACCAGCAACGGTTGGATAAAACACTAGTCGCTTTTTTGTTTGTTGATCCATTGGGTACGTCACAAAACCCACATAGAACAGTTTGATCAGTTTTATCGGTAGTATATTTTAAATTATGGATCCGTTTAATGCGCACCAAACTGGTTGCTGTAATGGGACTTTGGGTATAATGGAGTTCAGTCAAGTGTTTAATCACGTTGCTACTTAAGAGTCGCATTAGAATTGTTTGGTGGGACCAAAAAGTGGTCTCACCAAACAATTCACCGTGATTAAACTTTAATGCGTAATTTTTGGTTAGGGTTATGGAGGGCACCCATTGGGTGCCTTTACGTCACACTTGGTAGCACTTGTAGTCAACCCACGCCTACGCGGGGAGATAAACTACCTGAATTCTCTGTGGGTTCACCGAGTAAGCCAAGATGGATAGAGGGGAGTTCCTTCATTTGACGACGCTCAGTTTGAGTCGGTCCGGAAGATGGTGGGCATCTTTGGAGGAGATGCCCTCCGAAGCTTGGCGGCTGCTACGCCGGTCGAGCAGGTCGAACGCATCGAGGCGTTCGACACGTACGAGAGAGGGCTTATCGCCCACGTACAGGGGCTGCAGACCCCCGTGGCTGAGATGAAGCCAGCCCAACCTAAGCCGTTGAGGCTTAAGGTTAATCCTTATGAGGGAAAGGAGGGAGAGAACCTCCACTTCTGGGTCCGAGAGGTCGAGCTCGCGATGGACGCGGCTCTAATCTCGACCGAGCGACTTCGAGTCGCTTTCGCCCTGTCCAACCTAGGAGGTCGGACGAAGACCTGGGCGTACACGCGCGAGGCGACAACGCCGGGTTGTTTCACAACCTGGGCTCAGCTGTGTCAACAGCTTAGAGCCGCCTTCCTTCCGGCGAACTATGAGTATCGCCAGCGCTCGCGCTTCCTTGCCTGTAAACAAGGGAAGCGTGAGCTGCATGAGTACATCCAAGAGATGCGAGTACTCGCTGCATCTCTGGTAGGGAACCCCCTACCTGAACACATCAAAGTGACCGTGTTCATGGATGGCCTGAAGATGGGTCCATCCCGCACACAGTTGTTCCGCGTGCATGCGAACACTATGGAGGAGGCGATCCAGATCGCCCTCCAAGAGGAGTACAGCCACCGACAGGCTCGTACTCCTACGTCGGTGTGGCAAGGCCACAATGCGTCGACAGGCGCAGTGCAAGGAGCTCCAGCAGCTGGAGCTAGCACAGGGCCGGTACCCATGGAGCTGGGTACGGCCGTACAGAGCTCCATCCGTTGCTACGGATGTGGGAAGCTCGGGCACATGCAACGTGCCTGCCCTGCGGGAGGGCAAAGGAAGTTCCCTTCCAAACCTAGGGGCTCGAGGGGCCCGTGGCAGAAGCCGCGATCCAAGAGCCAGGGGAACTGGGGTCACCAGTAGGGGCGGGGCGCCCTACTGGGGAAGATCTAAGTCCCCATGGTAGGAGTGCGGACGGCGCACGCCATGGAGGCTTAGCCCCTGAGAGCCTGGGTGCTCTCGAGACGAGAAAGAGCAGCGGCGGACTGCTCGTGGTACACTCAAGTGTACGGGGATATGGAGATCCCTTTAGAGTCCTGATTGACTCTGGGGCGTCGACGAACTTTGCTCGACGCCAGACGGTCGCACAAAATGGCGACAAGTATGCCGACGCTTTGCGTGAAAGCGAAGGCAGGGGCCAGGTCTCGGTGAGACCGGCCGATGGTACGGTGGTTAACGTACCTGGGGTCCGTATGGACCTGGCTGTAAAGTTTGAAGACTTTGACAGCACGGAGTCGTTCCTTGTCCTAGACATGGACAAGTACGACTTGATCCTGGGCATGCCGTGGCTCGAAAAGCACGAGCCCTGGATCGATTGGCGCGGCAAAGCCATTGGGGCTAGCCGGCCCGCAGTCTCCGACAGAGCTTTGGTGAGTAATGTTCCCACCTCTGTCCGGGACTGGGGCGCCAGAGATGGTCGCCAAGGCGCTTATGCGCCCGAAGAAGTACTGGGAGTCACGGACTCCAGCGAAGATGTTGCGATGAGCCTCGCAACCGGTCGTGAGACCAAGGCTCATTGCCAAGCGTGTGGGATTGCCACGACGGCAAGTCCCAACGCTGAGAGTCGTCGCGCCGTATGGGCTTCGACAGTGGCAGTGCCGGACGGCACTGGCCAGGCGGGTAACTTAGGTCCGCAAGCAGCAGGGGCTGCTGAGGAGAGTGCTGATGGCGTCTCCTGTGTGGGTAACATAGGTCCACAAGTGGGTAACATAGGTCCACAGGCGGGTAACGTAGTTCCGCAAGCGGGTAACATAGGTCCGCAAGCAGCTGAGGCTGCTGGGGAGGGCGCTGAGGGCGCCTCCGGTGTGGGTAACATAGTTCCACACGAGGTCGAAGAGACCGAGAAGATCGAGAGCGCAGTATGCGTCTCTAGCGTGGGTAACAGAGTTCCACGCGGGGTCAAGAAGACCAGTACGAGTGCGGAGGTGTCGTTGAGCACCTCCCGTGTGGATAACCAAGTACCACACTCGGAGTCTGATACTCCACCGGCACGGCCGGTCGAAGAGCAATGTCATGTCTTCGACGGCGTGTCCGGTCGTCAAGTTAAGGCAGGTGCCGTCCATATGGAGGCACTGCCAGAGGTGTGAGCACTGCTGAACCTCGAGGAATTGTCCATGAAGGACTTCCTGGCCGAGTTGAAGGCCGGAGAGATTGCGGAGATGGTGCTCCTGAAGCCGGAGACCTCTCCTGAAGATTTGAACTCTTCCTCCGTAATGGACGAGGACGTCCTGGAGGGGTTCACGAAGCAGCGTGCAACGCGCTTGGGTTCTGAGATTCTCAAGAACCCAGAGGATCCAGTGTATCCTCTTGTGAAGGAATACTCAGATGTGGTGTCGAAGCACCCACCATCCCAACTCCCGCCGGATCGGGGAGTTCGGCACGAGATTGACCTCGTGCCTGGCACAAAGTATTGTGTCACGAGGCAGTGGCCTCTACCTCGCGAGCAGTGCGAGGTCATAGATGCCTTCTTCGCTGAAAAGGCGAAGTCGGGCATGGTGCGGGAGTCGAAGTCCCCGCACTCGACGCCGACCTTCTGCGTTCGGAAACCGAACGGGAAGTGGCGTCTGGTTCATGCTTACAACAAGCTGAACAATGCGACGGTACCGGCACAGACGCCGATCCCTCGCAAGGATGTGTTGCTGAACAACATGTCGGGCTGTACGCTGTACAGTGCCCTGGATCTGGTAGACGGATACTACCAGATCCTGATGCGGGAGAGTGACATTCCTCTCACCGCAGTGAGCACCCCGAGCGGGATGCTCTGAGAGTGGCTAGTGATACCACAAGGGCTATCAAATGCCCCAGCGACGTTCAATAGCTTGGTCACACAATTGTTTAGACCATTGCGTACGTTCGCACAGACGTACTTTGACGATATATTCGTCCATAGCCGTGCTGAAGGCGGCCAGACGGTTATGGAGGTGCATTTGAAGCTCCTCCGTCGAGTGTTTGAGGTCATGAGAGCTAACAAGCTCTGTGCCAACATCGACAAGTGCGTCTTTGCAGCTAAGGAGATAAAAGTCCTCGGCTGCTTTGTCAGCAGGGTCGGCGTACGCGCCGATCCAGGGAAGGTCAAGGCCATAGCGGCTTGGCCGACCCCGAGGTCGCAGAAGGACCTCCGGAAGTGGTTGGGCTTAGCCAACTATCTTCATAAGTACAGCGCAGGGTACGCTGAACTTGCTCGACCCTTGTCGGATCTCTTAAAGAAGGATGCCGACTGGGTCTGGGAGCGACAGCACCAGGATGCTTTCGACAGCATCAAGGCGAGCTTACAGCAAGCGCCAGTCCTGGCCTTGCCGGACGAAAACAAGTCATTTAGCGTCGTCTTTGACGCTTCTGACTATGCAATAGGCTGTGCGCGGTTGCAGAAGGACGATGAAGGACGCGAACGTGTCATCTCCTTCCAGTCCAGGCAGCTGAAGGCTGCCGAACGGAACTATCCCGTTCATGACAAGGAGCTACTTGCAATGAAGTACGCTCTTGTCAAGTTTAGAGTTCACCTCTTGGGATCAAGGTCCTTTGTGATCTACACTGATCACGCGTCCTTGCGGACTGCCACCAACTCGCCGCATCTGTCGCAGCGGATGGCGAGGTGGCTGTCATTCTTCGCGGAATACAACTTCCGCGTTGAATACAAGCCGGGCAAGCTCAACGTGCTCGCCGATGCATTGTCGCGTCGACCCGACTGTGAGCTAGCTCATGTCAGTCGAGTCACGACAGATCTATACGATCGGATACGCTTAGCGTATCAAGGGGGGTGAGAACTACACACCACTGGTGCAGTTCTTGTCCGATGGCAAGGACGCCAAAGTCGACAGGCTTTCGCCTCGACAGCGGGCGCAGCTCCACCGTTATGAGCTGAACGATGGGTTACACCACTATAAATTAGACCCTAGAGATCCTCCTCGGGTTGTCGTTCCAAACGACGAGGATCTGAAGTATGACATACTTCTAGAGGCGCATGATGCGCCGATAAGTGGTCACCTTGGCCGAGAGAAGACCTACCAAATGGTCTCTCAGACATTTTGGTGGCCCCGCATGTATAAGTGGGTGGCACACTATGTCAAGACATGTGAAACATGTCAGAGGGTGAAGCCTTCGGGCCACGCCTCGGTTCCGCTGCAGAGCCTACCTGTACCAGCGGATTGCTGGAAGTCGATGAGTCTCGACTTCGTCTTCGGCCTGCCGGCCGATGACAAGGGCAACACCGGCATATTGGTGTTTGTCTGCCGTTTGAGCAAGATGGTGCATCTTGCTCCGGTACGTGACAAGGTCACCGGGAAACAAGCTGCACAGCTGTTCCTAGATAGCGTGTTCGGCTATCATGGTCTACCAGAGACCATAGTCTCAGATCGAGACCCACGTTTCACGGGTGCGTTCTGGGACACCCTGTTCCAGCTACTGGGAACTAAGTTGACGATGTCAACTGCGGACCATCCGCAGACGGATGGTCAGACGGAGCGCATCAACCGCGTGCTCGAAGGTACCCTTCGTAGTATCTGTGCGAAAGCACCTCGGTCCTGGTCGGACCAGATTCCTATTGTTGAGTTTGCACTCAACAATGCGGTACACGCATCAACGGTGTTTACCCCGTTCTACTTGAATGGGTTACGACACCCCCAGGTACCGCTAACGTTGCGGGGAGGCACCGATGCCTCCATCGTAAGTGGGGGAGAGGCTCGGAAAGCCTTTTCCTCTCAAGACTCAGATATTGAGACAGAGTCTTTGACGAGACAGTTGTCGTCATTTATAGACAACAGGTTGACGCTATCAGCCGGGTTAGAGATGCAATGGCATCAGCCCAAGACAAACAAAAGGAGTACTCTGACAAAACAAGTAGAGGAAACTTAAACGTGTTTAAAGAAGGAGACTTAGTCCTACTTGTCACTAAGAACCCACCGCTAAAGGTGGTTAGCTCTGTAGAGAGCAACAAGTTGAAGCACCGCTTCATCGGACCCTTTGCGGTCCTGGCCAGATATGGCGCGGCATACACCACTGACCTCCCAAAGTCAATGGCGACGCACTCGACGTTCTACGTGGGGCATCTTAAGCGGTATCACGATCCGGTGGGTCCCCCTTCTCAGACAGAGGGAGGCCAAGTCGAGACCACACCTCCTCGAAACGAGGCTGAGTCCTCTGGACAACTGGAGCTGCCGTTGTCGAAGCCTGTGACAGATACACGGGCTGGTACCCAAGAGATTCATACGAAGGGTATGACGGTACAGAGTGGGAAGAACTCGGGTAAGAACTATACCCGTAAGCCGAGTGGTCCGAGTACCCCTGCGGCTCATAGGAGGGCATCTGACCATGCGACTCATGGTTTAGAGCGTTTAAGCCCCGACGGAGTTCCTTCATGTAACACGGCGGTCAACCCGCCGGTGAAGCTCTCGAGTTTCACGAACCAGCGCGTCCACATCTTGACGAAGGACCTCTAGGGTCACCGGCTTGCCAGCCTGAGCGGCAGCCTGACCACCAGGTCCCAGTCCAAGGGCAATCTCGATCGTGTGTACGCGATCCCAACGTCGACGACTTCGTCGTTCAAAAGGGACCCACAGAGTCCCGACCCAAAGTTGAGGGTCCAGAAGGATAAACCTGAGAAGGATCCTCGTACTCAAACGCGTGCGAGAGCTCCTCCTGCCCTCCTTGATCGGAACGGCAAGCTCCACTACCATGTGGAGCGGGTCGTCCAAGAGCGGTAGCGCTCTGGGAAGCGCCAGCTGCTTGTGATGGCGGGGTTATTCCTCGTCACAGAACTCGTGAGAGCAGGAAGACCGGCTCCGGGTTCACTGCCCGAAGGCTGTTGAGATTTGGGATCTACAACAGCCGGGGCGTAAGTAGTCCGCGGCTTCTTAGCCGCCTTACGGTGTACGGTCCCTGGGTTGACGGAACCGTACCTGCGCTCGTCTTGAGCGCCGGACTTATACTGCTGTCTAAGTCCCTCCATGACGGAGTGGAGTTGGCGCTCAGCGATTAATTGAACAAACTCGATGCGAAGATCGCGCTGGTCCAAGACACAGGACAGCAAACGATCTTCCCGGAGTTCCTTTAGCTCCTGAACTGTAAAGTTCTTCAGAGAAACCCATCTCCAGAACAGGTCTTCTGCCTGGGTCTGGGTTGTGGTGTTCTCGGGCTGTACCCAAGGGTAGCCCCACACGGGGAAGAGCCCACCACGGTCTTCGGATTTCTTTCGAAGACTTGTGAATTCCTTGAGAGGAATTCGGTGTGGTGCAAGTAGCACACACCTAGCGGCCTCAATGTCATTGACAAAGAGTGGTTCATCTTGAACCAAGGCACGCTCATAGGCGCCACGCGAAGTGTGCCCATGGTTTAGACCACGAGGGTCCTTGAGGTGCTCCAAGAACATGGGAGACCCAGACCCCTCATCCGGTGGATAGTATCCGCGAGGATACACCGGCGTGGGAGGCACAGGAGTGCCTTGCAGTTGAGCAGCTTGATAGCGCTCCTGCTGCTCATCGATATCATTAGAGATCTCTTGGGGCTCAGAGACAGCCCCCTCCTCTTCCTCCTCGTCTGAGGAGTCGAAGAGGGATCTGAATCCCTTTGCGATTGAAGTCTCTGAAGAAAGAGAGCCAGGGACTGCGCGCTTCTTAGCAGCAGCAGCACCCTCATTAGCCCGTTTGCAGAAGCTGCTTTCGCAACTTGGCCTTACCTTCGTCTAAGGTAAGGTTCTTGGCAGGCGAGCTCGTCGAATCTGCCTTTGCCTCGGGTGATTCAGCATCATCAGTAGGAGCGTCCTGTGAAGGAGCATCCTGAGAATAAGATGGATCCTTGGTGGATCCAGGAGAGTCCCCCATCCGACTCTGATCCCGTGATCATAGGGATATCAAATACAGGGGACTCTGCCCCAGGACTGTGGTCCCGATAGGCGAACCGAGGGTTCGGCCTATCGTCGGGCGACGAGGAGCGCGAGCGACTGCGTCGCGGGCTTCCTTGCGCGGAGCGGCCTTGTCTTTCGACTTGGCCTTGGCAGTCTTTGACCTCGCGGTCTTAGACTTGGAATGCGCCGAAGCGTCGTGGGTGCTTGCTTTCTTCGGCATCTTGAGGAGGTTGACGTGGAAACCTCTGGTGCTGGCGAAAGCGCGAAAGGCTTAATGAAAGCCTTAAAGCCACAACGGCGGCTCGTCGATGGGTATCGACAAGGACAGGAAAGAGAGCGGCGCTCTCTTCCTAGCTCCTCATTGGTTGGGGGTGTTTCCAACCTAAGTGGGGGAGGATGTAACGGGGTTACATGAAGGGGTACCCTAGAAAGGGTACCGCCTTTAGAAGTAGATATACTTCTGTGGGTATTGTTTTAAATACTCTGTTGTGAGTGGTGTGGACCACACTACTGCCACGTAGGTCTAGGTGGCTGAGGGCCAACCAATCGTATTTGACCTACCTTTTATATGCATACTTAGTTCGCAACAGTCTTTAAGCATATAAATTCAAAACTAAATCAGGCTTAACTTGTCAATGTGTTTTCATATCAGCTTACCTCCATATCCGATCGCGGTTTTACAGTGATCCGCCTCACAGTTAACCGATTACGCTTAAGAAAGCGGATGAAAATGAACTCGCTCCACGCGAACGCGAAGCGAACAGTGTAGGATTGAACATGGAATGAATTAGCAACAGGCAGTTTGTATACACGTGTGGTGAAGTGGATTTGAAAGATTTGGCATTGGAATATCCAGGAAAGATCCGATTTAGACGTGATCGGACCTGACGTGATGTGATTGGAGTAGATGACGAGCTGATGTGGGTGGATCTGGTTACGGATCCAGTTGATGGATAAGATTGATGGAGATTAATGGTGCCTTGGGTGGGACGTGATGGATGGATTGGCGTACGATCTATATACATACCCAGATCCGAAGAGCTGGGAAGATCACATGTGGATATGGATGATGTGGGACTTGCATGATTGTAATATGGGTGCGACAGTATGTCTATATACACTGTGAAAACTGGTGATCTAAGCCTAGATGTCCAGATCTAGACTATAATCTACATCCGTGAGGACTAGATCGGTTCGTATATCAAGTTCCATTTAGGGAACTTGGATCAAGGCTTGTGGACCTAGATCCATAGGCGGATCCGAGTGATCCGGGGTCGAGATATATTACGGTAAAGCTGGAAGATTATTGGGGATTAACAATCATGGATTAAGCGTGGGCACAGTATGATTACGATTATCACGAAGTATTATCACTGGATCATGCATGGAAACCCCAGATCAAGGAGATCAAGGAGATCTAACCGATCTGGAATTGGATCAGCGTGATCTAGCCTTATTAAGGCATGTTCTGACTCGGGAGACGTGTGATCTGGATATTACGAAGGATGATTACGATACTGGAGAAGGGAAGAGTCCAGATCACAACATTGCGACTAGTGATCTAATGTTTATGGTTCAGATCCAGGGTGATCTGCAAAGATGTCGACTGCTATGATGGTGAGGACAAGAAAGGACAAGAATCAGGATAGCGTAATCAGTCGATGTGTCGTTAAGGATAGGATACAGGATGGGATAGGTCTTAACATTAAATCAGAACCGAATTTGCATCGTACGACACAAGTGCTTCGCTACGCGCCTGGAAACGGGAACTACATTGGCCCTACGGTATTAATAGCGATTTAGGTGTATAGATCTAGGGTGGTTGATAATATCTAGATAATATATTGGCTAGATCCAACCTCCTAGTATCTTACCCTAAGTGCAGATCCAAGATCCCGGTATTAATTGCTTAGCCGGTAGATCTTCGGTTTCTCAACGATCAAGATCGCGCTATAGGAAGCGCCAAGCAATCAAAGGACCCCGCGTAAAGGGAAATCTACTACAAAGGAATTACTACAAGGCCGGATCCAGATCTAGGCCGCCGGATCCAAGCTTGATCTAATCGCTTGGACTCCGGATCTACTACTGGCGAGTGGTGTGAAGACTTCCACGCCACTCTACGACCCCAACGTCACGCCAAGACGTTCAACCAACACCGATCGAGCAACTTAGCAGTTACCAAGAGAGGAAGATCCAGCCCAACCGACGGGTACACAAGGTGAGCAAGTTCAGCAGATCACGGATCATCGGAGGACCCCCTTCGTTAGTCGGTGTCCGGGCATTGGTGGGAAGTTGGATCTAGCGATCTCGCAGATTTTGCTGATCCCGCTACACCACAATGGTGCGCGTGCCCGGATCTGTTGGTGACTCGGGATTTCACCGTGAGTCTCAAGAAGATGTTCAAGTGAAGGTTGAACAAGGGGAACAAGCGTCATCGGACCTCGGATCGACGATGATGCCGCTGAATGAATCAAGATCCGCGGATCAGCAGAGCGCTAGGAGGAACTCTGCTGACGGAAGAGAGGGTGATCTGGATCCAGATCCAGATCTAGAAGAAAAACCTCTACCTCCACAGGTCCCCGCAGGGACCCCGGCGGATCTCGACGCAAGTCGAGATCCGTCAACAAAACAAGGGAAGGCGAAAGTGGAACCGTACAGATTGGTCGGATCCCCGATCGAGCCTCCACCATATCCACCCAAGGATCCTTCAATCTCCAGATCCGATAAGAAGAAGCCCAAAAAGAAGTCAACACGGAAGAAGATGAAGGCTCCAGAGATGGATGATGAAGATCAAATCGGATCTAAACCTAGATCCAGATCGGGACAAGGTTGGTCCGACGAAGATCTAGAGAACTTGTTCTATCACAAGGAACTTCGTGAGTTCTTAGATCGAGATCCCGTGATGCGGATCCTGAGGCTGAAGCAGGTCGGGGATCCAAGGGAACCGGTATCAGCTCCGATCAAGACTGCCAACAAATTAGAAGCAGTTAAGGATTTGTTGCGACTGCTGAGGGAAGCAGGGATGACCACTGGAGCTTTCGACGCGGATGATATCTTTGATCTGGATCTGAAGGTGATCCAGACTGCCACCAAGGATTTATTCTCCAAGCTTAAGATCCTTGTCGGCGAGATCCCGCAGATCACAAATCCAGTGCCATCACCTCCAGCAAGTATTACGGACCGCCAAACGTCCTCATCGCATTACGCATCGGCTGCCGAGGACGAATCAGATCTCTCATCGGAGCCGAAGCGAATGTCACTGGGACCGTCTGGTACCTCAATGCTGGAGGCGCGATCCAAGATCCAACGTCGGAATCAGCCGAGATCCGGCCGCTCAAGAACGATCCCGGCCTCCGAAGACCAGATCACAGCAGCCACAACGTCAGATGCCTCATCAGGTACCTTGCAGAAGTATTTCGAAGCGGCCATGAGTAGATTCCTGGCGGAACAGCGAGTGCCGGTCATGGATCAAGGAGCGGTGAAGGTACAGGATCCAGGATCGCAAGATGTAGACATGGAGTCTGTAAGATCTGAACACAGCACATCTCGATGGGAGTATGATCCAGACGATATCGACTTCCCCGTGGCCGCTCGAGCATCGGTAGCTACAGCCACGACCGGATCAGCCGGATCAACCATGATCCAAGAGTCCGGATTTCCGCGATCTCAGATCTCAAGGAATTCACAGGGAAAGATCAAGACGAAGATCGGGCCAGAGCGTGGATTGGCAAAGTGAAATCGGCGTTCATGCGAGATCAAGCCTCTGATGAAGAGAAATGCTTGACCTTTGCGGATCTATTGGCTGGATCCGCCAAGAATTGGTATCGACAACTAAGTAGATCCACCCGTAACAAGTGGTCGGATCTGCTTCGAGCTTTCCAGATCCAGTATTGCGGATTGGGGGTATCAGTGGCTAGACAATACTATCATGCCCGACGCCGACCAGAAGAATCTCCCCTCGATTATCTTTACCGCCTTAATGTTGCCGGATTACGCGCAAAGTTGAAGATCAAGGACGGTAATGCGAAGGATCGACGCGAACATGTGGATCACTATATTGAGACGCTGGAAGATCAAGATCTAGCTGACAGGCTGACCCTGCTACGGTTATCCGACGCGGACGATCTGGAAGAAGTACTACGAGCCCGTGAACGTGCAAAGAGCAGGCAGAAGAAGGCCGCATTCGGATCCAGCAAGTACCGACAGAAAGCGACTAATCCAACACCTGCAGCTACGACGAAACATGTCCGTGCGGTACAGATCCGGACGGTAGAGTCTGAATCTGAGTCTGGATCCGACGGATCGGATGGATCTGACTCGGACGGAGACAATCATCGGCGGATCTACCTGGCAGCTGAACAGGAGGTTATTCCAAAAACTGAATCCGGTATGGAGAAGGTCGAACAAGTACCAATCATCCACAAGTCGACGGATCAAACCCCACCAGATCATAGATCCCGGATCCAGAGCGGCGGATCCGATCGGAATCGTTGCTCACACTGTGGATCCAAGAAACATTCGGATCTAGGATGCTGGAGACGCCTCACTTGTCATAAGTGTGGCAAGCGAGGACATCCGGCAGATCACTGCCTCTTTGTGTGCCGGGGGTGCGGGGAATTACATGATATGGGAAAATGCCCTATGGAAGAGTTCTACAACCAGATCCGCCAATGGTTCAACCCAGCCAAACATGCAGGTATGCTTCCAGAATCTGCAGAAAAGATGTTAAACTAGGACGCTCGCCGGGTTGGAATCCGGTACGAGCCGAGCGTTCTAGATATTGCATCTATGCATTTGTGAACAAGAAATCGGTAGATCAGGGTAGCAAGATCCCAGATCTACGCGGTAATACATGTGATCTGAATGGAAACCGTGCTGTCGCAATTTCGAGTATCCGCCAGGCGGAGGATTATTCCAGATCTGAAGTGACCATGATGGTGGACCTCCATCCAGGAGAGATAAGGGGTTATTGGAAGCAACAGGATCCAGATCTGTGGTTCAAACCCACAGATCAAGAGGATACGCCAGTGATCCAGAAGCCAAGTCAGATCAAGGAGATCCGAAGATCCGAAGTTATGGATCTCTTGCCAGGAGAATCTCGGGGGTATTGGAAACACTATGCCCCAGGAAAATGGTTCCGACAAGCCAAGATCGCTGGTAAGATCAACAATGAGAGAGGGATCTTGCTCTTAGATACAGGCGCCGAAGTGTCCATAGTGGATACGGCCTTTGCTCGTAAGGTTGGGTGCTATATCGATACGAGCCAGATCCAAGACTGCGTTGGGATCGGTGAAAGTGTTTACAGGACAGAAGGGAGAACCCGGATCAAGATCACTATGGCCGGATCGCTGGTTTACTTTTTCGATATTTGGGTTGGAGATCTGGCAGGCCAAGATGCCATCCTGGGTATGGATTTCATGGTACCGGCGGGGATCCGACTGGATCTAGCCTATGGATCTATAAGCTTACCTGATGAGGTGCGGATCCAGCTTAGCGGGCGTCGACAGCTCTATAGCGACAAGGCCCGGCTGGTAACCGTAGGAGAACATATCCAGATCGAGATCGGGCAATCAGTGGAGCTTCAACTACATCTCCGGATGTCAGATCACGAGAAGTTCTGGGTTACCGGGGGGATCGTTGGGTACCTACGGTGGTGAAAGGCCTCGGAAGGAGACGGTACTTGCAGATCACCAACGTAAGTGATAAGGCAATCATATTGCAAGAAGATGTAAGGATCGGGATCTGGCTAGCGGGTGATCATATTCCCCGGATGCCAGGATTTGTCTCAGTGGGATCACGTCGGTATATGGAATGGCAAAATCTAGCTCTAGAAGCCACGGTGGAAGGAGGATCTGAGCATGATGAGATCTTGATGGAATCAACAGAGCCGATGGTGGATCGACCTTCCTATCCCGCACCTCGTGCTATCCTGAAACGACCTGAGATCTCGCAGATACAGGTAAAACCAGCATTGACGACCGAAGATCAACCATCAGCGGGGATGGATCCGCCGGATCGGACCCTGATCCAACCGGTAGAGATCGAGGTGACAAACCAAAATATGGATCAGGTGAAGATAGACGATTTGGATCCAGTGATCGGAGGATCAGCTGAAAGAGATCTACCCGGACGGTTATCGGCCCCGATACAGGAGGCGTCGTTGGAGAATCAGAGTAATTCTCCCGATCCGGAGCCAGATCCAGAGGTACATTACCATGAAGGTAACGATCTGTATGCGGAGAACGTAGATCAAGAGATGGCGATCCTCCCAGAAATCAACTCTACCACGGATGAAGTGAAGATGGAGGATATCCAAGTTGGAGATCCGGGGATCCAGACCACTGCGGAGATCGAACGATTACGTCAGAAGATCTGGAAATATCGACATCTTCTCATCGGAAAGGGAACGCTTTGCCACCAGCCGCGAGAGGTGTGGTCTGTGATATCGATGTGGGAGATGCTAGACCAATCGCCCAAAGAGTGAGGAAGATCGCCCCTCGATTTCGCGAGAAGTTATCGGAACTGATTAAGGGATTATTATCAGCTAAGATGATCAGCTATTCCAGATCACCCTGGGCCTCGCCGATCGTGGTGATCGTGAAGAAGAATGGGGTGGACATTAGGCTGTGTATTGATTACCGTCTGGTCAATAGCCTCACTCAACTGATGGTCTATCCTATGCCCCTGATCAATGATCTCCTGGAAGATCTGGATAAAGTCTTGTGGTATTGCTCCTTGGATATGGCCAGTGGATTCTGGGTGGTGACTATGACAGATCGAGCTCGAGCGATCTCAGCTTTCATTACCCCATTTGGGCTATTCGAATGGAATCGTATGCCGTTCGGCTTGAAGAATGCGCCACAGATCTACCAACGTCTGATCGACAACGCCCTGTATGGATTTACCCGGATCCCGCCTCCTGGATCGGATCCAAGATCTACGGATGTGTTTGAAGTGGGAGAAGCCGATGATCCGGACAAGCCATCAGTGATCGGACGCAGATCGTATATCGATGACATCCTTATACCAGCGGATAGTTGGGATCAGCTATGCGATCGAGTGGACGCCCTACTGGAGGCGTGCGATAGATGGAATCTGTCGATCAGTGTGGTGAAGAGTTTCTGGGGTATGAGTAAAGTGGAATATCTCGGTCATCGAGTTTCGAAAGATGGACTGGAGGCGAATCCCAAGGATCTAGAGGCATTAACGGATCTAGCGTTTCCTGGATCGTTGAGATCGATGCAGTCTTTTCTGGGAAGTCTGAATTATTACAGTCGATTTATCGAAGACTACGCTATCTACGCAGCCGTGTTGTACGAGTTGAGGGAGGTCGATTTCGCCGCAATGTCCAAGGATGATGTGCAGATTCAGATCAAGCGAAGTATGGAGCCTAAAGAATTAGATCAGCGAGATCTGAAGGAAGATCCAGGATTGGATCTGACATTAAGGCCCACGGAAATGTCGGATCTGGGAAGGCCGGATGGAGAACAGGTTGATCCGCGATGGATCCATGCTCATCGGGCCTTCGAGACACTCAAATCAAAGATCGCATCCACTCCTATCCTACGTCATTTTGATATAGACCGGGAGGCTGTGGTGATCGTATATGCAAGTGATTGGGCGATCTCGGCAGCTCTCGTGCAAGAATATGACCAGATCTACTATCCGATCACTTTCGTGAGCCGGACGTTGAAGTCGAACGAGTTGAATTACAGCCCAGTGGAGAAGGAAGTGTTGGCGCTGCTAAGGATCCTGGATCTCGGATATAACATGTTGGTGGGACGTCAGATCCGGGTGCTGACTAGATACTCCACGCTGGCCTGGCTGTTTAGATCAACCGGATTGCAAGGGCGATTGGGCCAATGGGCGGCATTGCTATCACCGTGGACGTTAGAGATTGTGAAATGTGTTAAAGGAGAAGAAGAGATCCTAGGGGTGATCGCGGCTAGTATCACGCCCAGATCCATGGTGGACGAAGCGTTGATCCAGATCTCGCCTAAGAAAGAGCCACGACGGAAGATCCAAACTCCAATCCCTACGATCCAAGCAGATGAGGAGCTGTATGTAGTCAGTTTCGATGGATCAGCCCGCGTGAAGCGTGGAGGTGGCGCATATAGCGCAATCTTGTGGAAGTTGCCTGAATGGACGGTGATCCAGGCCAGATCGGCCTATGCGGAGGATCTTACCGTCAACGAGGCTGAATATCATGGGCTGTTACTATGTCTGGATCTGTTAAGTACCGTGGATCGCAAGCGAGTGGTGTTCTGCGGTGACTCTAATCTGGTGATCCGACAGGTCAGGGGTGAGATCGAGTGTAAGGCGCCCGGTCTGACCTTACTCAAGCAAAGGGCTTTAGATCGTCTGAAGGACTGGCCAGATCACGAACTTGTGCATGTGAAACGAGATTGGAACGGCAGTGCGGACAGTTTGGCTAGTGCAGCGCTACAACGACAAGGTGGAGTGAAGATCGAGTCGGATGAGGATAAGCAGGATCTGATCACGTTGAACAGATTGGATGAGGTATTGGTAGTCAAGAGGACGGATCAGGCAGCCCAGATCACGGCGGTAGTGACTCGATCAGGCTCGCGATCTACGACGCGAACGACTTCGGATCCGCAATCATTACGGGAGGAAATAGTTCGGGATCTCAGGATCGATCGGATCCGACAAGCCCAAGACGAGGAGGCGTGGATCTCTGGACTGAAGAAATATCTGAATGGGGATCTACAAGATCTGACTCAGCAAGAAGCCAAATCATATGCTAATCTAGCAGCCGATTATGACCTGGATCACCACGATCTTCTGTTCTATTGCCCTTCTACGAGACCGACGGATGCAGATCGAGATAAGCTGATGCGGCTAGTGATCCCGGAAACTCTATATCAGGATATACTACATCATTACCATGTGAGCCTGGAAGGTGGACACCAGGGGATCGGTCGGACTTATCAGCGGATCCGAGATCACTTCCATTGGAGAGGTCTGTACAAGAGCGTCCAGAGATACGTGGGCGAATGTGTGGATTGTGAGACTGGTAAGAGCAAACCTCGGATCCAAGGCGAGTCACCAGGAAATCTTCAGGCGACGTATCCTTTCCAGATCATAGCTATGGATCACATCCCGTCCTTACCCAGATCGCATAAGGGGAATACGGAGTTGTTGATCTTCGAAGATCTATTCTCTGGATATGTGATCGCGAAGGCTAGCTCATCAAGAACTGCCCAGACCGTCGCCGAATCATATGAGGAATGTGTCTTCCGACGATTTGGGGCCAGCGAAGCGATTAGGCATGATCGGGAACCAGGATTTATGTCCGACTTTTTCCGAGCGTTTAACAAGATCTTGGGCCAACGTCAACGTGCCACGATGGCATATCGGCCCCAAGCCAACGGATCTGCAGAACGTATGGTGCAGACCACAACTCGGGCGATCAAGATGTATGTGCAGGATCTAGATCAACGAGATTGGGACGAGTATGCCGAGAGGATTACTTTTGCGATCAACACCGCACATGATCGGATCCGAGGAGAAACACCCTTTTATCTGGTACATGGGTGGGATCCTAGATCCACCTTGGAAGCGGTGATCCCGGTGGGGAGTACACGAAGATATGATCGGGATCCAAGGCGATGGAGGTATCAGATCCAGCGGTACTATCAGCAGGTTCGGGAACAGGTCAATCAACGGCTACGAGAGGCGATCTCAGATCGAGCGGATTTACACAACCAGGAGATCCGCCCACATCAGATCGAGGTCGGATCACGGGTGTGGCTGTATCTGGATCGAGTAAAAGAGGGATATGCTAAGAAGTTAGCCCACTTGTGGCATGGACCGTTCCGGATTGTGGAGAAAGTGGGCGAACATGCGGTGAAGTTAGAGATCGCCGGATCCGGGTATCACATTTTCCCTACGGTACACGTGAACAAGTTGAAGCTCGTGAAAGAGTATCCAGATCGACCACTAATGCGACTCAATGTGGAAAGTCAAGATCGTCTTGATTTTGACGAAGATCTATTACCAGGGGACAGCTGGATCCAAGATCGCGACCCTGATGAATATGAAGTGGAGAAGATCACAGATATGAGATCAGGAAGAAGAACGAGATATGGACGGATCTACCGTGAATTCCTCGTACACTGGCGAGGATATGATGATCCAACTTGGGTGGATGAAGCAGATCTTAATTGTGGCGCTCTGCTACATGAGTTTCTGCGAGATCGCACGAATCACAATCGATTCGGTGTGATGCAATCTCACGAGGAATCGTGAGGTTGCAATCTACGGCAACAAGCTGGTTGTTGTCGTGGTGAAGTCGGTTGAAGGATCTACATGAGGGATGTAGATCGGTGGAATGGGTATGCATATATACATTGAATATGATGAGAATGGAAGATCAAGTCTCGAAACCCAAGGATCCTAGCTGATCGAGGACGGTCACGACGCTAGGGGAGTGGATCGAGGTAAATGGGAAGCATACAAGTCAAGATCACCGGACATATATTGAAGGATGTTATGAAAGGAGACAAATCACGTACGAGAGCTAATCACTACGATCTAGCTACTGGTTGGCGGTTGCGCCACTTGGAGACCGAAGAATTTGCGATCCAAACGGGGGAGATGGCGCGCAGGGTGATCCGCAGTGTGATCCCGATAGTGGTTGCGCCAGGGATCTGCTGTGTCGGCCTCCGCTAACGCCTCCAGCAGATCAGTGGGTTCCCGGCGATTAAGCTGCGGATCGGCCAGATTCGCACGTCTGGCTTCGATCCCGGGATACCAAGCCACTTCGTCGGTCCGCTTGGGGAAGTGGAGAAAGAATGGATCTAGGAGCAGATCCAGATCACACCAACCTTCGATCATGGCTTGGATCAGCGTGAGCAACATGCGCTTCCACCTATTGCCCGCGTGAGATCGCCGATTGTTACGCTGTTTGGCGAAAGATCCCAGCCACGGCGATTGCGCGATCATGGCCGCAGTGATCGGGAACTTGTGGGTCGATTCCCAGTACGCGATCAGCTCCGACGCTTCGAAATCGCGATATTGGCGGACGAAGATCCCAAGTCGGCCACCAACATCAGCCTCGAAGGAAATCGGAGGCAGAGTGTTCCGGATCACTCGCCAAGGCTCCGCCGCTTGTAGTGCCTTCACGTTGGCTTCTGTGATCAAATGACCACAGAAGGCGGGGGCCGTCGGAGATGTGTAGATCGTCGGCCGATGAGGGAAGATCCAGTCGGGCCGGAATGGCAGGATCGGGAATAAGAAGTTCACGGTCATGGCAATCAAGGTTTGATTTGCCAACCGGGACTCAATCCATGGATCGATGTCGGCGGCAGCCATGACCCGGACAATCCGCCGACCAGGAATACAACGACCCTCGGGGAATGGAACCTGAGGGACGAAGGTGATCCGAGGAGGCTGACGTCCAGGGGGCGGATTGGCCGGACCAGATCCGCCTGTAGGACCGGGTCCATTGTCCTGATCTCCAGATCCCGCATCGGAGTTCGATCCACCCGATCCACCTGGAGATCCGCCGGATCCGGCTGCAGATCGACGTTGGGGAGACGCATGATCTCGACGGCGGGCCTCAGATCGGGACTGGGAAATGGCCATCAAAGTTTGAGCCTCATAGAGGTCATCGGCCACTTCAGCGTCCTCCTCTTCGTCCTCCTCCTCTGCCTCATCGGACCCAGATCCAACCTCGATCACCTCGCCTGATGATCGACTGCGTTCGACATCTGGGGAGGCGGGGTTGAGGCTTGATCTGGGGAAGGCGATCGCCCTTCAGCAGATTCCCCACCCAGATCAAACTCAGATGCGTCCTCTTCTTCCATGGACTCATCTTCCGCCTCGAGAGGGACAGATCGCTTCTTCTGAGGTCGCGATGGAGAGGGTGAGGTGGATCGGCTGCGAGATCGCTTAGATCTGGAAGTGTCAGCATCCTGATCCTCGCTGCCTGAAGTCTCCGCGGAAGGAGAACGTGGGATCCCTCCCGCGGGCTGATCCGTGTCGGATCCAGGATCCAGACGTAACTGGGTCTGAGGAGGAGGCGCCCCGATTGTAGCCGAGATGGATGTGAGGCGTTGGAAGGCAGCGGTGTACTCATGACGGAGGGCATCCCGTTCACGGACCACTTTGCCCAGATCTCGAGAAAGCGTACGGATCTGAGCCTGATTCTCAGTGATGGTACGCTCCCGATCCGCATAAGCCTTCTGGGCTACCTCCACATCATGACGCGCACGGGTTAAATCACCCTCCAACGTCTGCAGCCGGGTCGTATCCGAAGCCGATCTGGCCCGGTGGGCTGCCAGATCCGACTGTAATAACCCCAGAGTCCGCTGCGCTGACAAGATCTCCGCATCCCGCGCACGGATCTGATCTTGTAGAGAGTCGCGCTCTCTAATGATTCGATCAAGATCAGCTTGGGTGGGGCCCCTGGATGGAAGATCCGCCTGTGAGGATTGCGGATCAGGACCCGAAGACCCGCGATCCGCACGATCGGAGCGAGATAGAAGCAGTTCTGCCTCGACCCGATCCAACTCAGACCGAGTCCGGCGCAAGCTCTCCTCCGTCGCTGATAACGTGGACTCCGCATCCTCCCGACTCCGATCCAGATCGTAGTTGGCCTGTTGAAGATCCAAGATCTCTCCACCGGCATGCGTCATCTCGGAGGTGAGATGGTGGATGGTGGACTCCAGATGACCTCGATCTCGGCTCAGATCATCGATGTGTGCTTCCAGATGACGGATCTCATCTGATCGACGATCAAGATCCCGGTTGAGATCGACGATCTGGGCCTCTAGAGCCGAGATCTCGGGTGCAGGCTGCGGCGGCTCCAGACCGATAATGCGATCGGACTCTAGGGAAGATTGGAGGGCATCGCGCTCCTCTCGGAGGCGGTGAACCTCAGCCCGATAGCGCCCGATCTCCCGACCCTGAGTGGCGCACATCATTTCCAGCGACTCGAGGGAGCAGACGTGCTCGCGATTCCGATCCACGGCCTCATCGGCCCGGCGGTGGCTAGCCGTAGATCGTCGCTCAAACGCAACACCCGGCGACGTAAAGCGACCACAGATCGACGGAGATCCTCAGGTGTGCCCCCAGTGGGTCCACCGATCTCTGATCTGGGCGAAGGAGGATCGAGACGGCCAGATCCGGGTTGAGATCCATCGTGGCCGTGATCCGACATAGTTGAAGCAGAGGTGAAGGAGTGGAAAGACTTGAGCTTGGCAAGGTGATTTGAAGAATGGACGCAGTGAAGTTGTTGTGCAACTACAACTGACGACCAGGAGGCGGCTGTGGTGAAGTGGATTTGAAAGATTTGGCATTGGAATATCCAGGAAAGATCCGATTTAGACGTGATCGGACCTGACGTGATGTGATTGGAGTAGATGACGAGCTGATGTGGGTGGATCTGGTTACGGATCCAGTTGATGGATAAGATTGATGGAGATTAATGGTGCCTTGGGTGGGACGTGATGGATGGATTGGCGTACGATCTATATACATACCCAGATCCGAAGAGCTGGGAAGATCACATGTGGATATGGATGACGTGGGACTTGCATGATTGTAATATGGGTGCGACAGTATGTCTATATACACTGTGAAAACTGGTGATCTAAGCCTAGATGTCCAGATCTAGACTATAATCTACATCCGTGAGGACTAGATCGGTTCGTATATCAAGTTCCATTTGGGAACTTGGATCAAGGCTTGTGGACCTAGATCCATAGGCGGATCCGAGTGATCCGGGGTCGAGATATATTACGGTAAAGCTGGAAGATTATTGGGGATTAACAATCATGGATTAAGCGTGGGCACAGTATGATTACGATTATCACGAAGTATTATCACTGGATCATGCATGGAAACCCCAGATCAAGGAGATCAAGGAGATCTAGCCGATCTGGAATTGGATCAGCGTGATCTAGGCTTATTAAGGCATGATCTGACTCGGGAGACGTGTGATCTGGATATTACGAAGGATGATTACGATACTGGAGAAGGGAAGAGTCCAGATCACAACATTGCGACTAGTGATCTAATGTTTATGGTTCAGATCCAGGGTGATCTGCAAAGATGTCGACTGCTATGATGGTGAGGACAAGAAAGGACAAGAATCAGGATAGCGTAATCAGTCGATGTGTCGTTAAGGATAGGATACAGGATGGGATAGGTCTTAACATTAAATCAGAACCGAATTTGCATCGTACGACACAAGTGCTTCGCTACGCGCCTGGAAACGGGAACTACATTGGCCCTACGGTATTAATAGCGATTTAGGTGTATAGATCTAGGGTGGTTGATAATATCTAGATAATATATTGGCTAGATCCAACCTCCTAGTATCTTACCCTAAGTGCAGATCCAGGATTCCGGTATTAATTGCTTAGCCGGTAGATCTTCGGTTTCTCAACGATCAAGATCGCGCTATAGGAAGCGCCAAGCAATCAAAGGACCCCGCATAAAGGGAAATCAACGAGAAAGTAATTACTACAAGGCCGGATCCAGATCTAGGCCGCCGGATCCAAGCTTGATCTAATCGCTTGGACTCCGGATCTACTACTGGCGAGTGGTGTGAAGACTTCCACGCTACTCTACGACCCCAACGTCACGCCAAGACGTTCAACCAACACCGATCGAGCAACTTAGCAGTCACCAAGAGAGGAAGATCCAGCCCAACCGACGGGTACACAAGGTGAGCAAGTTCAGCAGATCACGGATCATCGGAGGACCCCTTCGTTAGTCGACGTCTGGGCATTGGTGGGAAGTTGGATCTAGCGATCTCGCAGATTTTGCTGATCCAGCTACACCACACCGACCACATGAGATCGAAGTTGGAACTCAAGTGTGGTTATACCTAGATCGAGTTAAGGAGGGATATGCTCGCAAGTTGGCGCATATGTGGCATGGCCCCTTCCGTGTGCTGGAACTGGTGGAAGAACATGCCGTACGTCTCGAGATCGCCGGTACAGAATATCGATTCTTCCCGGTGGTGCATGTCTCTAAGATCAAGCCTGTACGACAATTTCCGGACCGTCCCCAGATGCGGTTGACAATACAAGATCAAGATCGATATGATTTTGATGAAGCGCTGTTGCCTGAAGACAGCTGGATGCGTGATCTAGACAATGATGAATATGAAGTCGAAAGGATCGTAGACATGCGATCTGGGAGGCGGACACGATATGGGCGTACATTACGTGAATTCTTTGTACACTGGAAAGGATATGACGAACCGACGTGGGTAGATGAAGCCGATCTTAACTGTGGAGCTCTACTATATGACTATTTGCGAGATCGAACGAACCGAAATCGATTCGAGGTCATGCAATCACATGAGGAGACGTAAAGGAGGCGAGATCGTGAAGTGAGCTGGTCACATCACGAAGGAACAGGTGGAAGATCTATCGGACACGGTATATCAGATGGACAATGATGTATATGATGTGTGTGAACCGACTAGTGGCCATGCGACACTAGATCGAAGACGTTGATATTCCAAGATCGACGTACAACAAAAAGGATATCACAACGAAGGATATGGAATGTTTTGCAAGTGCATGGAGGTTATTGGCCAAAAAGATCCCAGGTTATACTATTTCAACGTTATATCCCGTCGCAGAGGATGTCGCATTAACTTTGTCTCAGAAGCGTGGAAAATGCGATGCTGAGTGATCCGCAATGATCCGTGAGAAACCGGCATTATTATTATAAACACTAATACCGTGCTATACACGGGGAAGCTCTGGATTGAATACAACTAGGCGTTATGAAATATATGAAATGCTTGACAATTCGAGGTGCATCAAAATCATCGAGAGTAAGTGACACCTACATCTTAAAATTCTCAGCAACAAGATACTAAACATGTTTTCGCTGCAAAATGCGATTGAAAAAGATTAGCGGGTTGAGAACACATAAGTAATCGCTGCCGGATTCTAAAGCTTCTAGGCGCGAATTCTCCTGCATTGCATCTTGCAGCGGAGTGAAATACTTAAGAAAACTTAGCGATAACGGCTCCATAAGATACAGCTGACACAGTGTTTTCACTCGAGTGACAGCAACGTAAAATGACGAACGTTGAGGAGAATGCCGTGTTGAATGCCGCAATGGACCAAGAATAATCTTTATCACTGTTAGACCCTGGCGTTTTTCACTGGTGAGAGCGAAAGCAGGAACTAAGGGGACTTGTTTCACAACCACAGTGAACGAACGCTGAGGCATGATGATCTTTACATTTCTCTAAAATTGAGTTACCAAATAGCTATACATTGTGCTGCCCAGTTCATTGCCTGTGTCGTGCATCCTTTCTTCCCATGGCGTGTGTCTGTGCCAGTGCAACCACTGCATAGCATGCAGCATATAATGCGTGCTGCACATTTGAATCATGCAACCACTTAATCACGAACGGGTCTATAAGCTGTGGTTTTTTCGCGGGATTGTCACAATATCTGTTTAAACCCGTGCGGTTCAGACAACATTCCTGGGTGATTTGGGTTTTGATGTTGCAGGTAGCCGCCACAGGTAACATTCACTGGGACCTTTTAAATATCCAGCGGCTATCTAAAACTGCAGGTTCGATGGTATCAATGATGTATTAAACCTATCACTTAGAATATTTTGATATATTGCATATATAAGAAAACAGAAGAATAACCCCCACTTGTCAAGAAATTTCAAAATTCATATTAAATGTATCAGTCTTTGTTTTTGACAAGTTCTATACATAGCAACTGTATTGAGATTTTATTTGGGTATCCGGTATATAATATTCCAAAGTTATTTTGGGTAGAATGACCTCTCTGTAGAAACTCTGGATTAAAATCCAGAGAACCAAGGATTGATGACCAATAGTCTATCGGTTAAAGTAACGGCGGTCACGTCGTCAGATCTTAAGGTGACGAGGTTTCAAGAAGTGAAGGTGCGATCTTGCGGAACTTTCTAGATCGACCTGAGACGACCTTGAACTGCGATGAGTCAAGTAGACATGAGGCACTGAGACAAGACCAAGATGGGAAAGGGTATAATGGTGCAATTTGTTAACTCCATATCAAGTACGTACTACGAGCATGAAGATCCAGCGCGACTTTTATCTAGACACTCAGAGGCGGAGGTTTACTCGCTACTACTTGATCTCGTTCGACCCGAGCGGCAGGATTAGGATTAATCTCGTTCGTCCTGAAGTGAGATGATATGGCGATCCTGCACGTTGACCTGACATTGAAGCCGACAAGCTTGGACTCTGAACCGGCAGCTGCCGTTGGGACACTGACAACGATTGATCATGATCTTAAACTTGGTGACTGAGATTGATAATCCCGTCCTAGTGGACTGTGCTATGGGAGGTTGACATCTCAACGCGGTGTGGAGTAGCGGGTGCTCGAGTTCATGGACCAATTCATCGCGTCGATATTGGAGAAATTGGGCGAAAGGGATGACGTACGACTATCTGACGAACTCGAAAGCGACGGCAATGATCTTGCAGAAGAAAATAGATATGGGACAGGGAAGATCGACGTTGGGCGAAATGATTGACGTACGACTATCTGACGATCTTGAAGGCGACGGCAATGATCTTGCAGGAGAAAGATAAATCTGGGACAGGGAAGATCGACGACCATTTAAATCTCCCGCAATGGCGAATAATCTATGTTTGTCAGACCTGGTCGATCTAGATCTTAGGCATGGAAGGTCGACGACCGTACCAATCTCAGTCACCAGTGACGTCGAACGAGGAGACAAGTCTTGATCTTACGTCAGCAAAAGATTATTGGAAGGTGTGGCTCGAGGCGAAGTTGGCCGTGAACCTGGACTACGATACAGCGAGCGAAAACCGTTGTACGGCAGTCGCTCGTGCAGGGGACGGTTGTGGTGAAGCGGATAAGAAGTTTTCCGACTTCAATCTTGTCCCGTCAATCAAGGTCGCAAGTAACTCCTCTCTATGGTGACCCTCGATACAGTGACACTCGCTATAGTGACCAAGTGAATGCGTGTGTCTTCATCCCCGCCCAAGACGATTGTAACCACGCGATATCGATCTTGACAGGTAAATATCGATCTTAGCTTTCTCATGGGTATTAGGAAGCCAGTGCAGTATGGATAGCCACAGATGGGAAGCATAGGACATTAACCATTAATTCAGAGTTGTTTTTACCTTCTACTACACAAGTCTTCCTTCATCTACGCTATTCCGGGTAGGGATATACAAGATTGGCCTTCCCGACGCCACGCAGGATCAAGATCGACACTAAGTAGAACCCTACGCCCAGATTGCTTGGCTGGACGTTCATCAACCCTCAAATCTCAAGACCCCGCTATAGGAAGCGGCAAGCACGTATTGGAACGCTTGGATAAAGGTCACACACCGACCACAAGACCCCCCAAGCCAAGATCGACACTGGTCAGAGCAAGATCGATCGAATACAACCGAGATTGAAGCTCAATAATTACTCGGCGCAGCGAGTAGAAGTATCCCAGCTGCTGCCACCTCTCCCGCTGTCCTGTCAGACAGCAAGATCAACAACAAGCGCGTCTATCGAGATCATCCGAGGAGCGATCTAGTCCCACCGACGGGTACACAAGGTGAGATCAAGTAACTTCACGGAAGATCATAGTACCCCCTCCGCTAGTCGGCAGTTCGGGCGCAGTGTGCAAGAGGACTCCTGCGATCTTGCGATTTCGCAGAATCACTACGCCACACAAGTCAGTAGTAGATCCGGAGTCCAAGCGATTAGATCAAGCTTGGATCCGGCGGCCTAGATCTGGATCCGGCCTTGTAGTAATTCCTTTCTCGTTGATTTCCTTTTATGCGGGGTCCTTTGATTGCTTGGCGCTTCCTATAGCGCGATCTTGATCGTTGAGAAACCGAAGATCTACTGGCTAAGCAATTAATACCGGAATCCTGGATCTGCACTTAGGGTAAGATACTAGGAGGTTGGATCTAGCCAATATATTATCTAGATATTATCAACCACCCTAGATCTATACACCTAAATCGCTATTAATACCGTAGGGTCAATGTAGTTCCCGTTTCCAGGCGCGTAGCGAAGCACTTGTGTCGTACGATGCAAATTCGGTTCTGATTTAATGTTAAGACCTATCCCATCCTGTATCCTATCCTTAACGACACATCGGCTGATTACGCTATCCTGATTCTTGTCCTTTCTTGTCCTCACCATCATGGCAGTCGACATCCTTGCAGATCACCCCGGATCTAGATCATAAACATTAGATCACTAGTCGTACCGTCGTGATCTGGACTACTTTTTCCACTATCTTCAGAAGTACAGCGCAGGGTACGCTGAACTAGCTCGACCCTTGTCGGATCTCTTAAAGAAGGATGCCGACTGGGTCTGGGAGCAACAGCACCAAGATGCTTTTGACAGCATCAAGGCGAGCTTACAGCAAGCGCCAGTCCTAGCCTTGCCGGACGAAAACAAGTCATTTGCGTCGTCTGTGACGCTTCTGACTATGCAATAGGCTGTGCGCTGTTGCTGAAGGACGATGAAGGACACGAACGTGTCATCTCCTTCCAGTCCAGGCAGCTGAAGGCTGCCGAACGGAACTACCCCGTTCATGACAAGGAGCTACTTGCAATGAAGTACGCTCTTGTCAAGTTTAGAGTTCATCTCTTGGGCACGAGGCCCTTTGTGATCTATACTGATCACGCGTCCTTGCGGACTGCCACCAACTCGCCGCATCTGTCGCAGCGGATGGCGAGGTGGCTGTCATTCTTCGCGGAATACAACTTCCACGTTGAATACAAGCCGGGCAAGCTCAACGTGCTTGCCGATGCATTGTCGCGTCGACCTGACTATGAGCTAGCTCATGTCAGTCGGGTCACGACAGATCTATATGATCGGATACGCTTGGCGTATCAGGAGGACGAGAACTACACACCACTGGTGCAGTTCTTGTCCGATGGCAAGGACGCCAAAGTCGACAGGCTTTCGCCTCGACAGCGGGCGCAGCTCCATCGTTATGAGCTGGCCGAAGGGTTACTCCACTACAGAGTAGACCCAAGAGATCCTCCTCGGGTTGTCGTTCCAAACGACGAGGATCTGAAGTATGACATACTTCTAGAGGCGCATGACGCGCCGATAAGTGGCCATCTTGGCCGGGAGAAGACCTACCAAATGGTCTCTCAGACATTTTGGTGGCCCCGCATGTATAAGTGGGTGGCACACTATGTCAAGACATGTGAAACATGTCAGAGGGTGAAGCCTTCGGGCCACGCCTCGGCTCCACTGCAGAGCCTACCAGTACCAGCGGACTGCTGGAAGTCGATGAGTCTCGACTTCATCTTCGGCCTGCCAGCCGATGACAAGGGCAACACCGGCATATTGGTGTTTGTCTGCCGTTTGAGCAAGATGGTGCATCTTGCTCCGGTACGTGACAAGGTCAGCGGGAAACAAGCTGCACAGCTGTTCCTAGATAGCGTGTTTCGCTATCATGGTCTACCAGAGACCATAGTCTCGGATAGAGACCCGCGTTTCACGGGTGCGTTCTGGGACACCCTGTTCCAATTGTTTGGAACTAAGTTGACGATGTCAACTGCGGACCATCCGCAGACGGATGGTCAGACGGAGCGCGTCAACCGCGTGCTCGAAGATACTCTTCGCAGTATCTGTGCTGAGGTACCTTGGTCCTGGTCGGACCAGCTTCCTATGGTTGAGTTTGCACTCAACAATGCGGTACACGCATCAACCGGGTTTACCCCGTTCTACTTGAATGGGTTACGACACCCCAGGTGCCGCTAACCTTGCGGGGAGGCACTGTGGCCTCCATCGTAAGTGGGGGAGAGGCTCGGAAAGCCTTTTCCTCCCAGGTCTCAGAAATAGAGCCCGAGTCTTTAAAAGACAATTGTCGTCGTTTATAGACGACAGGCTGACGTTGATCAGCCGGGTTAGAGATGCCATGGCAGCAGCCCAAGACAAGCAAAAAGAGTACTCTGACAGAAAAGGAAGAGGAAATGTTAATGTCTTTAAACAAGGTGAATTAGTTCTGTTAGATACTAAGAATCTACCTATAAACTTGGTTAGTTCCGTAGGGAGCAACAAGTTGAAGCACCGCTTCATTGGACCCTTTGCGGTCCTGGCCAGACATGGCGCGGCGTATACCATTGACCTCCCAAAGTCAATGGCGACGCACCCGACGTTCTACGTGGGGCGTCTTAAGCGGTATCACGATCCGCTGGGTCTTACTTCTCGGACGGAGGAAGACCAAGGTGAGAACTCACCTCCTCGAAACGAGGCTGAGCTCTCTGGACAACCGGAGTTGCCGGTGTCGAAGCCTGCGAACGATATACAGGCTGGTACCCACGCGAGTCATACGAAGGGTATGACGGTACCGAATGGGAAGAGCTCGGGTAAGAGCTATACCCATAAGCCGAGTGGTACGAGTACCCCTGCGGCTCATAAGAGGGCATCCGACCATGCACCTCATGGCTTAGAGCGTCTAAGCCTCGACGGAGCTCCTTCAAAGCAGCAGCCGGAGCTCGGCGGTCAACGCGCCCATGGAGCTCATGAGTCTCACGACCAAGAGCGTCCAAGTCTTGGCGAAGGACCTCAAGGGCCCCGGCTTGCCAGCCTAAGAGGCAGCCTGACCACCAGGTCCAAGCCCAAGGGCTATCTCGATCGCGTAGCCGCGATCTCGAAGCTGACGGACCTCGTCGCTTAACAGGGACCCCACAGAGTCCCGGCCCGAAGTTGAGGGTCCAGAAGGATACGGCTGGGAAGGAGCCTCGTACTCAAACGCGTGCGAGAGCTCCTCCTGCCCTCCTTGATCGGAACGGCGAGCTCCACTACCATGTGGAGCGGGTCGTCCAAGAGCGGCGGCGCTCTGGGAAGCGCCAGCTGCTAGTGAAGTGGCGGGGTTACCCCTCGTCACAGAACTCGTGGGAGCCGGAAGACCGGCTCCGGGTTAACTGCCCGAAGGCTGTTGAGATTTGGGATCTGCAACAGCCGGGGCATAAGTAGTCCGCGACTTCTTAGCCGCCTTACGGTGTACGGTCCCTGTGTTGACGGAACCGTACCCGCGCTCGTCTTGAGTGCTGGACTTAGACTGCTGTCTAAGTCCCTCCATGCCGGAGTGGAGTTGCCGCTTAGCGATTAAGTGGGCAAACTCAATGCGAAGATCGCGCTGGTCCAAGACATAGGACAGCAGGCGATCTTCCGGAGTTCTTTCAACTCCTGAACTGTGAAGTTCTTTAGAGAAACCCATCTCCAGAACAGGTCTTCTGCCTGGGTCTGGGTTGTGGTGTTCTAGGGCTGTACCCAAGGGTACCCCCAGATGGGGAAGATCCCACCACGGTCTTCCGGTTTCTTCCGAAGACTTGTGAATTCCTTAAGACGAATTCGGTGTGGTGCAAGCAGCACACACCTAGCGGCCTCGATGTCTTTGACAAAGAGTGGTTCATCTTGAACCAAGGCACGCTCATAGGCGCCACGCGAAGTGCGCCCATGGTTTAGACCACGAGGGGCCTCGAGGTGCTCCAGGAACAAGGGAGACCCAGACCCCGCATCCGGTGGATAGTATCCGCGAGGATACACCGGTGGGGGAGGCACAGGGGTGCCTTGCAGTTGAGCAGCTTGATAGCGCTCCTGCTGCTCGTCGAGATCGTTAGAGATCTCTCGGGGCTCGGAGACAGCCCCCTCCTCTTCCTCCTCGTCTGAGGAGTCGAACACGGATCGGAATCCCTTTGCGATGGAAGGCTCTGAAGAAGGAGAGCCAGGGGACGCGCGCTTCTTAGCAGCAGCAGCTCCCTCATCAGCCCGTTTTGAAGAAGCCGCTTTCGCAGCTTGGGCTCGAGCCTTACCTTCGGCTAAGGAAAGGTTCTTGGCAGGCGAGATCGTCGAAGCTGCCTTTGCCTCCGATGATTCCGTATCATCAACAGGAGCGTCCTGCGAAGGAGCATCATGAGAAGGAGATGGATCCTTGGTGGATCCGGTAGTGTCCTCATCGGGCTCTGACCCCGTGATCAATGGGATATCAAAGACAGGGGACTCTGCCCCAGAACCGTGGTCCCGATAGGCGAACCGAGGGTTCGGCCTGTCATCGGGCGATAAGGAGCGCGAGCGCCTGCGTCGCGGGCTCCCTTCTTGTTTGGCAGCAGCGGCGGTCGGCTTGCTGGCTGCCTCGGAAGCGGCCTTGCGGGCTTCCTTGCGCGGAGCAGCCTTGTCTTTCGACTTGGCCTTAGCAGTCTTCGACCTCGCGGTCTTAGACTAAGAAGGCGCCGAAGCGCCGTGGGTGCTTGCCTTCTTAGGCATGCTTAAGAGGTTGACGTGGAAACATCAGGTGTCTTGACACGAGCGCAAAAGGCTTAATGAAAGCCGTACACCCACAATGGTAGATCGTCGATGGGTATCGACAAGGGAAGGAAAGAGAGCGGCGCTCTCTTCGTGACTCCTCATTGGTTAAGGGTGTTTTAACCTAAGTGGGGAGGATGTAACGGGTTACATGAGGGGTACCCTAGAAAGGGTACCGCCTCTAGAGTAGATATACTTCTGTGAGTATTCGTTTCAGATACTCACTCGTGGGTGGTGTGTACCACACCACTGCCACGTAGGTCTGGTGGCTGAGGGCCAACCAATAGGATTTGACCTACTTTTATATGCATATATGAAACAAATTATAGTTAATTAGTAATTTGTATTACAGGCCAAATGACCTAATTAACTATAAATATAAATCAGTCTTAAACTTACTCCAAACTAGCTATTAAGTCCCCTAAGACCAGGACTTGTGAACTGTCGTTCACTAGGAGTTTGTATACTCTTGATAGCACGCTTCCTCAAACAAGGTGCTCGTGTGACGCCGTCACGCATACATGTAGCTTGTAGAGTTCAGGCTGGTAGGGCCAAGTGATTAGGTTGGCCCACCCTAGTCACTAGTACGAATAAGTGACTTATGTACGTATCCTCAAAAGAGTGATACTCTTTCATGTAACCACGTTACACTGTAGGTATTGGGCTGTGCCCGAGTGCTAATCTGTAGTGCTTCTCGTATCTACTTGGGTACTGATGTGTTGGGTTGGGTGCCAGTGTATTTTTTTGGATGCACGTATGGTATTGATGGTAGTTTGTCTCTACTCTTCGACAGAAATCAAACCACGTCGCCATTTTTATAAGACTTTTTTATGAGAATGGCGACGTTTGGTGTCTGTCTTTGCATTATACTAATTTTTAACATTTTAGCTCAGATTAATTGTGAATATGGCATAAGGGCATCTCCACCGGTAGTGACTAAAACTAAATTTGTGCAGAAACGAGCCAAAATTTAGTTTAGTTTTAGTTAAATGCAGCTGCACCGATTTGTCTAAATGTTAATTAAATTGCTACGATTTTTAGTCAAACTCTGTGAGCAAACCGATTTGTTGCTCCCATAGGTAGAAACTCCAGGACCAAACAGATTTGCCGCTCCCAACACCAGGCATCCTTGACATCCACGAAGTGTTATGGTATCTCTGTCGCCGCCGCCATCAATCAGTCTAGCCCAGACTACAATGGTTTCTTCACCCACTCCGCCGACTCCTACCGTCGCTTATTCCGCGTTCTCAAATGACGACGAGTCAGTCAATTAATTCGATTCCCAGTCGTGCACCTCAGAACGTTCTCGTCATGAACACGATGAGCTTGCGAGCTCAAGTGTGGAGACGGACATGAAGTTCTCGTCGTCAATCAATAGTTTGCAAAATGACACTTTAGTAACCACCACACTTGCCAAGAAGAAAGGGAAAAACTTTGCACCAAAGGAGGATGTCCACCTAGCCGCTTCGTGGTTGGACACGTCCCAAGACCCAGACACCGGCGACGAACAGAAAAAAGTGTATTTTGGGGTAAAGTGCGTGACAATTTCATTGTACGAATGAGGCAATCCGGTTTTGACCAAAGAATCGCCGCGCAGCGAGAACTCGGGAGCTTACAAGCGAGATGGAGGTTGCTACAAGCAACGTGTAACAAGTTTGCAGGGTGTTATGCAGCCATAGTAGCTTGCAATGAGAGTGGGAAGACGACGGAACAGAAAATTTTGGATGCACATGTTCTATTCCGCAAGCAGAACGGAGCGAGCTTTAAGAGCTAAGCGGTCTGGGTGATTCTTCGTCATTCTCCTAAGTGGTTCGAGTCCTTCGCTTCGAAGAAAAATCCTCGTAAACGCCAAGGCAGCACTCTGGAGAAGACGGACAGTGATTTTACTGAGGGATCGAGTATTGAATACGGAACGGATCGTCCCATAGGTAGAAAATCCGACAAGGCAACGCTCACCATGGAGCGAAGCCTTGCCGTTTTTGTGTCCAAGCTGGCAAAAGAAATGGAGACAAAAAATCGTTTGCTGAAAGAAGCCGCAAATGAGCAAATTATGGCTCGCAACTTGGAAGGCATGACAACAACTCAACGTCGCTTTTATGAGCTGAAACAGCAAACGATTCTCGCGGAAATGCAGCAGGAACTTCAGGAAAGCAATAGCACTTAGCACATCAGAGGTGGCAATAGTAGAACTTGCTTAGTTACATAATGTGAAATGTCGGTCAGTGCATCGAATTTCTCGGTGACGAGCTACGAAGTCAACAAAATCAGCTGTAAATGTTCGGGTTAGCGAAACGTGCGCACCACCATCGTAATCGAATGGAAGATTACACCCGCGTTCTTCCTCCAGTATCATGTTGTGGAGAATAACGCACGTCTTCATGATAGCAGTAATGTCTTCTTTCTTCCAAAATCGTGCAGGTCCAGTGACGATAGAAAACCTTGACTGCAATACACCAAGGCTCGCTCCACGTCCTTCCTCGCCGCTTCTTGGTTGCTAGCAAAATTTCTTTCTCTTTGATCTTTCGGTACAGAAATAGTTTGAATCAGCGTTGCCCAACATGGATAGATTCCTGTAGTGAATAAAGAAAACAATGAAACAATCAGATTTTATAATTTCAATCATTGGCGGTCGTAAACCCTTACCGTCTGCCAAGTAGTAGCCAAAGTCGTACCAATTTCCGTTTATTTTGATCTGCATTGAGGAGCTTGCATATTAGCTAGCGGTGAGAAGAGATGTTATCGATCGAGGACATTGATGTCATTGTGCGACCCCGGCATCACGAAGAACACATGCCAAAACCACAGATCTTGCTAAGCAACTGCCTCAAGTACAATTGTTGGCGAGTCCTCTTTATATTTATACTGCCCAGCCCAGGCGGTTGACAATTTTTCCAGCTCCAATGCATGCAGTCTAAGCTCCCCAACATACCAACAAACCCCCGCTTCTTGTGCATTGCATAAAGCTGCTGAACATCAAACTCAGTAGGCGTACGGAGATATTGATTTTCAAATACAGCAATAACAGCAGCACAAAATCTCATTAAGCTCTTGATTGCAGTACTTTCCCCGATCCTGACGTACCCATCGACAACATCGGCAGGCATACCATAAGCAAGCTGTCGCACAGCTGCAGTGCATTTCCGCAAGGCTGACACATCCATCTTCCCCGTAGCATCGGGACGCTGTTGAAAGTAGCAGTCTTGTATTTCCACACATCGAACAATTCGCAAGTATAGTGAACGTCTCATCCTAAAGCGTCTGTGGTGAAGTGGATTTGATAGATTTGGCGGTAGAATTTCCGGGAAGGATCCGATTTGACGTGATTGGACCCGACGTGATGTGATTAGATTAAATAACGAGCTGATGTGGATGGATCTAGTCATAGATCCAGTTGAATGACTAGATTGAAGGAGATTGGTAGCACTCTGAGTGAGATGTGATGGATGGATTGGCATACGAACTACATATATACCCAGATCCAAAGGGTTGAGAAGATCACATATGGATATGAATGATGTGGGACTGGCGCGATTGTAAGATGGGTGCGGCAGTGTGTCTATATACGCTATGGAAACTGATGATCTAGACTGAGATGCCTGGATCTAGACTATAAGTTATATCCGTGAAGTCCAGAACGGTTCGCATATCAGTCTCCATTCGGGGAACCCGGATCGGAACTTATGGACCTAGATCCATAGGCAGATCCAAGTGATCCAGGGTCTAGATGTATTATGGCAAAGCTGGATGATGATTGGAGGGTTAACAGCATGGTGTAAGCTCGGATACGTTATGATTATGCTTATTACGAAGTATTACCACTGGATCATACATGGGAGCCTTAGATCAAGGAGATCTAGCCGATCTGGAATTCGATCAGCGTGATCTGGTCTATTAAGGCGTGATCTGACTCGGGAGACGCGTGATCTGGATATTACGAAGGATGATTACGATACTGGAGAAGGGAAGAGTCCAGATCACAACATTGCGACTAGTGATCTAATGTTTATGGTTCAGATCCAGGGTGATCTGCAAAGATGTCGACTGCTATGATGGTGAGGACAAGAAAGGACAAGAATCAGGATAGCGTAATCAGCCGATGTGTCGTTAAGGATAGGATACAGGATGGGATAGGTCTTAACATTAAATCAGAACCGAATTTGCATCGTACGACACAAGTGCTTCGCTACGCGCCTGGAAACGGGAACTACATTGGCCCTACGGTATTAATAGCGATTTAGGTGTATAGATCTAGGGTGGTTGATAATATCTAGATAATATATTGGCTAGATCCAACCTCCTAGTATCTTACCCTAAGTGCAGATCCAGGATTCCGGTATTAATTGCTTAGCCAGTAGATCTTCGGTTTCTCAACGATCAAGTTCGCGCTATAGGAAGCGCCAAGCAATCAAAGGACCCCGCGTAAAGGGAAACCGACACTAAAGGAATTACTACAAGGCCGGATCCAGATCTAGGCCGCCGGATCCAAGTTTGATCTAATCGCGTGGACTCCGGATCTACTACTGACTTGTGTGGCGTAGTGGTTCTGCGAAATCGCAAGATCGCAGGAGTCCTCTTGCACACTGCGCCCGAACTGCCGACTAGCGGAGGGGGTACTATGATCTTCCGTGAAGTTACTTGATCTCACCTTGTGTACCCGTCGGTGGGACTAGATCGCTCCTCGGGTGATCTCGATTAGACGCGCTTGTTGTCGATCTTGCTGTCTGACAGGACAGCGGGAGAGGTGGCAGCAGCGGGGATACTTCTACTCGCTGCGCCGAGTAATTATTGAGCTTCGATCTCGGTTGTATTCGATCGATCTTGCTCTGACCAGTGTCGATCTTGGCTTGGGGGGGTCTTGTGGTCGGTGTGGGACCTTTATCCAAGCGTTCCAATACGTGCTTGCCGCTTCCTATAGCGGGGTCTTGAGATTTGAGGGTTGATGAACGTCCAGCCAAGCAATCTGGGCGTAGGGTTCTACTTAGTGTCGATCTTGATCCTGCGTGGCGTCGGGAAGGCCAATCTTGTATATCCCTACCCGGAATAGCGTAGATGAAGGAAGACTTGTGTAGTAGAAGGTAAAAACAACTCTGAATTAATGGTTAATGTCCTATGCTTCCCATCTGTGGCTATCCATACTGCACTGGCTTCCTAATACCCATAAGAAAGCTAAGATCGATATTTACCTGTCAAGATCGATATCGCGTGGTTACAATCGTCTTGGGCGGGGATGAAGACACACGCATTCACTTGGTCACTATAGCGAGTGTCACTGTATCGAGGGTCACCATACAGAGGAGTTACTTGCGACCTTGATTGACGGGACAAGATTGAAGTCGGAAAACTTCTTATCCGCTTCACCACACTGGTGTGAAGACACCCACGCAACTCTACAACCCCAACGTCACGCCATGACCTTCAACCAACGCAGATCGAACAACTTATAAGTCACCAAGAGAGGAAGATCCAGCCCAACCGACGGGTACACAAGGTGAGCAAGTTCAGCAGATCACGGATCATCGGAGGACCCCCTTCTTTAATCGACGTCTGGGCATTGGTGGGAAGTCGGATCTAGCAACCTCGCAGATTTTGCTGATCCCGCTACACCACACGTCCTCGGAAGGTGCGTTCGCTATACACTGGAACCTCTGCAAAGTAGTCTCGGACGAGACGCCCGTGGTGTGACGGGGTCACACGAGCACCTTGCTTGAGGAAGCGTGCTATCAAGAGTATACAAACTCCTAGTGAACGACAGTTCACAAGTCCTGGTCTTAGGGGACTTAATAGCTAGTTTGGAGTAAGTTTAAGACTGATTTATATTTATAGTTAATTAGGTCATTTGGCCTGTAATACAAATTACTAATTAACTATAATTTGTTTCATATATGCATATAAAAGTAGGTCAAATACTATTGGTTGGCCCTCAGCCACCAGACCTACGTGGCAGTAGTGTGGTCCACACCACCCACGAGTGAGTATCTAAAACAAATACTCACAGAAGTATATCTACTTCTAAAGGCGGTACCCTTTCTAGGGTACCGCTTCATGTAACCCCGTTACATCCTCCCCCACTTAGGTTGGATTTTCACCCAATCAAAATGAGGCAAATGTGAACCCTTCACATTTCACACGAAGAGTCGAAATTCTTCGACGGGCCATCGAGCTCTTGCGCTACGGCTCCCTGCTCTCACAGAGCTCCAGGCACGTTGCCATTACGTCCCCACGGTCTCCTCGTCGACCTCAGAGCATGCCCCGAAGGGGAAGTTCAAGTAGCGCCTCTGCGCCCACAAAGACAAAGGCTGCGAAGCCAAAGTCAAAGACGGCTAAACCTCGCGGCAAAACCAAGACATCATTTGATGTCATTGCGAAAGCAAACAAGGTGCAAGATGCACCTGACGTGGCAGCGAGCACTAGCTCGCTCCACAGACGATCTACGTCGTCATTACTGGGCCACTGCGAGAACCCAAGGTCCATTCGCAGGTCCATGAGCAAGTCTCAAGTCAGCTTGACTGACGATACCCTTGTCGCCTGCCCTGGCGACGAGGGTAAGGACTAAAACACTGAGTCCAAGTCCGCGATTAACAATCCGGACACAGGCACCACAGCTGGTGGTGCCGATGACGTCCACGGCAACGTGGACGCCAAGGAGGCTTTACCTCCTGAGAACTTGACATTGGCAAAGGGCAAACGACGTGCCCAGGTTACCAACACGGCTAACCATGCCAATGAGGCCAGCACCAGGAAGCGCAGCGCCTCTCAGTCGCTTCACATAAGCGACCAGGATCTTGATGAGGCCTATAACGAAGAGCCTCTTGAGGTTGCGAACAACCTCGATGAGCAGCAAGAAGAACTACTTGCTGCTCGACTGGCTAGACAGCCAGTCCATCGTGAGCGTACTCACACTGAGCGTTGGGTTCTTACCCACGCTCCAGGGTATTCCCTCCATGAGGGCCATGGCTCTCTGCTGTTCCTTGAGCAACTCATGGACCCACGTCCATTGGCAGGAGGTCATACCTCCATGGGCGCGTACGAGCGCCACCTGATTAAGGGCGTGGCTCTATTCATCGAGAACATAGAGGCCGCCAGGTGCGTGCTTCTTGCACCGCACCAAATTCCCTTAAAGGAATTTACTAGACTTCGGAAGAAGTCTGAGACCAAGGGAGGTCTCCACCCCGGATGGGGATTCCCTTCGGTGCAGCCGGAGAATACCTCCTCAGTTGCACAGGTCACTGGGTCCCTCACAAGGGTTGCCCAGTCTAGGAGCTCCAAGCTGAAGCTCAGCTGGAAGTCATATTGATCCAGCGGGACCTTCGGGTCCTGGTCCTGCAGAGTCTTTTCTGCAGGACGAAGTGCATCAAACCCGTGATCGAATAAATGCGATCAAGATTGCACTTGACATTGGGATTGGCGGTCTAGCCACCACCCAGTTTGGCAAACCAACTGCCCTGATGTCCTACGTCAGGACGTGGACGCTCTCGGTCGCGAGACTCGGGAGCTCCACGGGCGGGTTAACCGCCGAGTCCCAGCTTCCGCCTTAATGGGACTCCGTCGGAGCCTTGATGCTCTTGCCAGTGAGGCGCACGGTCACATGCCCTCTTATGAGCCGCAGTGGTATTCTTCCCACTCGGCTCATGGGTATAGCTCTTGACGGAGCTCATACCGTGCGGCCCCAGCGTACTCTTTTGTGAGCCGCATGGGTGCCAGCCTGCATTCCGTTTTGCAGGCTTTGACAACTCCTGTTGGTGTTGTCCGCGAGACTCAACCTCGATTTGAAGAGGGGAGCTCGCCCACTCTTGACCTTCTTCTGCCCTCTCAGGGCGAAGATCCTACGGACCATCGTACCGTTTAAGACGCCCCACGTAAGACGTTGGGTGCGTCGCCATTGACTTCTCGAGGTCGATGGTATAGGCAGCGCCGTGCCTGCCGAGGACCCAACGGGTCCAATGAAGCGATGCTTCAGCTTGTTACTCCCAATGGAGCGAACCAACGTTAACGGTAGGTTCTTAGTGTTTAAGAGGACCAAGTCCCCAACCATAAACACGGATAAGTTTCCTCGACCATTCTTGTCTGAGTACTTCTCTGTCTGTTCTGGGTCGACGCCATTGCGTCTCTAACCCGGCTGATCAACATCAGCCTGTCGTCTATAAACGACGACAACTGTCTTTTTAAAGAATCTGGCTCGATCTCCGAGACCTGGGAGGAAAAGGCTTTCCGAGCCTCTCCCCCACTTACGATGGAGGCCACAGTGCCTCCCCGCAAGGTTAGCGGCACCTGGGGTGTCGTAACCCATTCAAGTAGAACGGGGTAAACCCGGTTGATGCGTGTACCGCATTGTTGAGTGCAAACTCAACCATAGGAAGCTGGTCCGACCAGGACCAAGGTACCTCAGCACAGATACTGCGAAGAGTATCTTCGAGCACGCGGTTGACGCGCTCCGTCTGACCATCCGTCTGCGGATGGTCCGCAGTTGACATCGTCAACTTAGTTCCAAACAATTGGAACAGGGTGTCCCAGAACGCACCCGTGAAACGCGGGTCTCTATCCGAGACTATGGTCTCTGGTAGACCATGATAGCGAAACACGCTATCTAGGAACAGCTGTGCAGCTTGTTTCCCGCTGACCTTGTCACGTACCGGAGCAAGATGCACCATCTTGCTCAAACGGCAGACAAACACCAATATGCCGGTGTTGCCCTTGTCATCGGCTGGCAGGCCGAAGATGAAGTCGAGACTCATCGACTTCCAGCAGTCCGCTGGTACTGGTAGGCTCTGCAGTGGAGCCGAGGCGTGGCCCGAAGGCTTCACCCTCTGACATGTTTCACATGTCTTGACATAGTGTGCCACCCACTTATACATGCGGGGCCACCAAAATGTCTGAGAGACCATTTGGTAGGTCTTCTCCCGGCCAAGATGGCCACTTATCGGCGCGTCATGCGCCTCTAGAAGTATGTCATACTTCAGATCCTCGTCGTTTGGAACGACAACCCGAGGAGGATCTCTTGGGTCTACTCTGTAGTGGAGTAACCCTTCGGACAGCTCATAACGATGGAGCTGCGCCCGCTGTCGAGGCGAAAGCCTGTCGACTTTGGCGTCCTTGCCATCGGACAAGAACTGCACCAGTGGTGTGTAGTTCTCGTCCTCCTGATACGCCAAGCGTATCCGATCATATAGATCTGTCGTGACCCGACTGACATGAGCTAGCTCATAGTCAGGTCGACGCGACAATGCATCGGCAAGCACGTTGAGCTTGCCCGGCTTGTATTCAACGTGGAAGTTGTATTCCGCGAAGAATGACAGCCACCTCGCCATCCGCTGCGACAGATGCGGCGAGTTGGTGGCAGTCCGCAAGGACGCGTGATCAGTATAGATCACAAAGGGCCTCGTGCCCAAGAGATGAACTCTAAACTTGACAAGAGCGTACTTCATTGCAAGTAGCTCCTTGTCATGAACGGGGTAGTTCCGTTCGGCAGCCTTCAGCTGCCTGGACTGGAAGGAGATGACACGTTCGTGTCCTTCATCGTCCTTCTGCAACAGCGCACAGCCTATTGCATAGTCAGAAGCGTCACAGACGACGCAAATGACTTGTTTTCGTCCGGCAAGGCTAGGACTGGCGCTTGCTGTAAGCTCGCCTTGATGCTGTCGAAGGCATCCTGGTGCTGTTGCTCCCAGACCCAGTCGGCATCTTTATTTAAGAGATCCGACAAGGGTCGAGCTAGTTCAGCGTACCCTGCGCTGTACTTGTGAAGATAGTTGGCTAAGCCCAACCACTTCCGGAGGTCCTTCTGCGACCTCGGGGTCGGCCAAGCCGCTATGGCCTTGACCTTCCCTGGATCGGCGCGTACGCCGACCCTGCTGACAAAGCAGCCAAGGACCTTTATCTCCTCAGCTGCAAAGACTCACTTGTCGATGTTGGCATAGAGCTTGTTAGTTCTCATGACCCCAAACATTTGACGGAGGTGCCTCAGATGCACCTCCATAGCCGTCTGGCCACCTTCGGCACGACTAAGGACGAATATATCGTCGAAGTACGTCTGTGCTAACGTACACAATGGTCTAAACAGTTGTGCGACCAAACGATTGAACGTCATTGGGGCATTCGATAGCCCCTGTGGCATCACTAGCCACTCCCAGAGCATCCCACTCGGGGTGCTCACTGCGGTGAGAGGAATATCACTCTCCCGCATCAGGATCTGGTAGTATCCGTCTACCAGATCCAATGTCACTCTCCCGCATTAGGATCTGGTAGTATCCGTCTACCAGATCCAGGGCACTGTACAGCGTACAGCCCGACATGTTGTTTAGCAACACATCCTCGTGAGGGATCGGCGTTTGTGCCGGTACCGTCGCATTGATCAGCTTGTTGTAAGCGTGAACCAGACGCCACATCCGGTTCGGTTTCCGAACGCAGAAGGTTGGCGTCGAGTGCGGGGACTTGACTCCCGCACCATGCCCGACTTCGCCTTTTCGGCGAAGAAGGCATCTATGACCTCGCACTGTTCGCGAGGTAGAGGCCACTGCCTCGTGACACAATACTTTTGTGACGAGGCGGGTGAACGCCTGAATCGTCCAGATGTATAGTACGCGTTCCAGATGGGAACTCCGTTTGGGGTATTCCAACTAGAACAACCTCGGCTAAATTACTTCAACCGAGGTGGCGTGTGTCCTTGTGTCAATCCCTATAGGTTCGTTTGTCTTCGTAACCAGGGAGATGCACCGCAGGTGAGTTGTCTTCTAGATGTGGGTCTTGGTCGCAGGGCCGAACGTAACTTCTTAATACGTAGCCTCCACAGCAGTTAACCAGATATAAACAATAAACAACTAATCAGAGTTATATACAATATGCAGCCTCTCCTTATTCTTTCGGACCGTGGAAAGGTCGGTCCCTTCACTAGTCGACTGGTCGCAATTCCGGGATACTAGTCAATCCCGGCCGACCTTCTTCTAAACGCGCACCACTCCCAATATAGGAGAAATTAATGTAAGCAATACAATCCCTTCACTCAACAGTACTTTCGTTCAAACTCTTACGTTGAGACTGATACAACAACGCAAAAGGTAATCGGTTGAGAATATGAAATGCGGGACCCCTTTCGGAGAGACAACCGCAACTAAGATATGGAATGGGCGGTTCACTCCGAGTGATAGGCAAGCCACACCCGGTCCCCAACCCAATGTGGCCTAGAATACTTACGAGAGCTCCACGTTGGATGCCTTGCCACACGCGCCTTCACACCACACCTAACCGGGCCTCCTGGTATACTTCTTCAGGCAGGCTTGTCCGGGTCGCTTGTGGGTTTCTCGGTAAAACGAACTCTGATTATATGTTATCTGTCCTATCTTTGGTTTCGCTGTAATGCATGCATGCACACTTTAGACTTACTTTCAGTATACCTTCGCTTGCGTCATCATTGATGAGTGTTTCACATTCAGTGTGTCTTCGTCTGCGTCATCATTGATGAGTGTTTCCTGTTCTGCATATCTCTGTCTGTGTCATCATTGATGTGTGGTTGCTTGATCTTGGGATCTGTCGACTCTTGGTTCTGGTTGACTGATGGTTCTTCTTCGACTGTTCTTCAATGCTTCCTTGCACAGAAAGCAGATCATCGTCGGCTGACTTGATGTAGCCATGATGAGTCTCTTCATCTAGACTTGGCACGTTCAGACATCTTCGTTCGGACTTCATCTCTTTCTTGGACCATCTTGGCCTTACGCTTGGTGACAGTGGTGTTTGGTGAACTTCAATGGGGACTCATTGTCTTCATGTACTTGTGTGAGTGTGAGGCCATGTCAAGACTAGGTGGCTCGATCAATCATACTTAGTTGAGAGCTCTTCCGCGCCTTTTGAGCATAACCTGTCGTCGGGAACTTGGTACCATCCAGACTCCTTTGTCTGGGTTCTCTTACGTTTGGGATACCTGGGCCCTCCATGGCCTTCCCACACTCCAGTCACTTTCCATAACCCATTTGTCATCCACTTGTCCCACGAAACTGGCCTTCTGATCCACCAATCAGGACCCGTTTGGGCGGGACTCGGAAAAATCCAGAGTCACATCGTGTCAACCGCCCCTCTGGTCTTGATCCATCATTGAGCTATTCACCGAACTGGTTGATCATGAGCAGACAGCACGCCAAACGCAGGTCCGGCCGGAGAGTTAAGTTCACCGTGGATCGAGCTGGGACTCTGCCCACTCTGGCGTCACTTCTCTGCACCCTTTCGCAGCCAACTCACTTTCCATCAGTCTCTCGGTTAGATCCGAGGTCAAGAACCTTTCGCTCACAGCAACCTCCCCACTCGAGAACAAGCATCATGGCGTCTATGTCGTCCAGTAACACGTCGCTAATCCCAGCACAACTCCCGCCTGCGGACACCTCAGTGGAGGACACCGGGGCGGGTGCGGGTAACAGCGGCGGCCTACCACCTGGTAGCGACGTCCCCGCACACGAGAGCCATGGCCCCAACGTCGACGGCAACGACAACAATACGAGCAACTCGGGGAAGGACGCGGAGGTCGACAACTTGGAGACTATCGACGCTACGCCTCATGACATCCAAGAATCCTCTGAGCAACCTTCCCATAACAGTCAATCGAAGGAGAACGACGTTCCTCCGGCTCAAGACACTTCTGGGGCTTCGTCGGAGACGGCTCGACCGATCGGCGGGCTGATTATGTTGGACCAGTCACTCAAGCTCGCCATGACTGGCATCTTGCCCAAAGACGGAAGCAGCACTGCTGATGGCGGTGAGAGGGCACCTTCTCGCTATGTGTTACCCATTCCGCGAGGTTTGGATGAAAATACTTTCCTGGTTGGCGTCCCTGCTCACCCAGCTGCGTATCGGGCAGGGGCCTACGTCCAAGCCGGGTATGGTGGCACCGAAGCGATGATGGTCTTTGATGGCTTGACCAACCAAGACTTGGATGATCTCGGTCGGATGCTTGGTAATCACGTGGAAGTTCGCGAGATGACACTTCGTCCATACGTGGAGCGTGAACCCCCGTCAGTAGTCAACCTGGAGATCACTCTCAATTCGCTCTCTATGCGTCGGGAGATGGCATCGATCTTGACGCACTTTCCTTTCGGACGCTTCGCGGAGCGGTTGTTTTATACTGTCTCTCTATTACACCGCGTCCTCGAATACCATCGGAGCCAAGTTTCAACCCAGAGTTCGGGTAGTGTCACCATTCAAGACACTGCCCTAAGATCCAAATATGACAACTTATGTCGCGACTTCGGTTTCTTGGAGAAGTATCGGGAACAGGAGGCAGCGGCTGTCCGGACCGAGATGGAGACCATCAAGGCCAATCTGGAAAATGACTTCGGCAGCATGGCCGAGGAACGCGCTGCGTTGGAGTCCCGACTGAATGATCGCATCCAAAAGCTGGAAGGTCAGTTGGAAAACGCCAACAGGACTATTGGCCGGTTGAAACAAGAAAATCGAAGCGCCCTAGACGCTGATAGATTGATGACGTTCCTGAATGATCATGGTAACAACATTCGTGGTCGTTGGCCTCGTCTTCGGCATCTCCTTCGACACTTCCAGAAAGGAACGACTCCTCCGGCTTCCTGGAGGACTTGGGTCACAGTGGAGGCCGTGGATAAGCCTTCCGGATGGTTCCTCCATACCCAGGTCCACTTCGTTCTGACAGTGAGGCAAGTGACGATGAGGGGGCTCCAAGTGGAGATACCGTCGAGCAAGAGGAGAAGTCCGAGGATCGCCCTCCGCCGTCTGGAAGTTCACCAGTGTCTGATGCCAAGGGCACTCCATCCAAGTCGGAATCAAAATCTCAATCTAAGTCTCAATCTCCAAACAAGCAGCCGGCAAAGGGTCCAGTCAAGCAATCGCATCCGACGTCTCAACTGATGCGTTTGACATCCATGAAGTCCCAGGATGGGGACATTGAAGTGCAGTCCCGTCCGTCTACTCACCCGGAATCGGACAAGCGGGCTCTCCCACATGACGGGCATCTCAAGAACAGCACCCAGAACATTGCTGGGCGTCTTCCAGACTTCGTCGCTTGGAGTGATCTCCGCAAGGATGTACTCCTCACCATGCAGATGAGCTTCGGGTACGCCCTCTCTGTCGAGATGATGGGTGAAGACAAGATGGCTCATCACCGATTCCCGGAAGCCTCGCTGGTGGAGATGCTCATACAGATGATGTATCACCGTTGTCTGGATGAGACCAAGTGGACGAAGTACGTCCCGGAATATTACTACACGTTGGCCGAAGTGATATTGAGGGATCGATTGGCTCGTGGCGTATACCCTCCGGAATGGCCAGAGCTCTGTGATGTCATGAAAGACTCGCTGAATGCTCACGAGACCATCGAGATTGAAGACTCGGATGAGAAAGACGATCCAGACGATGAGGACTACGCGGACGAAGTGGAGGATGATAGTGATACACTGAGCAAGACGTCAGCTACGGGCAGGAAGCTATTGTCCTCCTTCGGGTCTTCCGACGAGGACGACGAAACGCCCAAGCCTAAGACCAAGTCTTCCTCCAAACGGACTCGACCTTTGTCCACTAGCTCTTCTGACGCCAGCACGGACTACAGCAGCAAGCCTCCGCGCACTCCTTCCAAACGTCTGCGTTCCTCCCAATCCGGGAGTTCTGCCAAGTCCAAACGGTCTCGCTCCGGTGCCGAAAGGTCCAAGTCCCCTCTGGCTATGAAACGGTATCGAGAGTTGACTAAGTCTGAGCTGGCAGAGATCGAGATTCCTGCTCGCGGTGTCGTCTCTTGGCGTCGTCGTGGTATCCTCACTCGATTCTCTCCGGTCAAAGATGTCGCTGAGAAACAGACCCCTGGATTTCCTGATTACGCTCCCCAGATGACTGAGATCGTGCACCTGAAGGACAGATGGATGCCGATGGAGAAATCGTATCGGAAGCTGATGGCTACGAAACCCTGGAAGGAAATGTACTCCAATCGGGTGAAGACTCTGTACTTCCATGAGCGTAAGAAGTTGACCCCGGTCGCCATCCGTCTTCTGGATGAGCACGTAGCGTACATGCGTAAGCATGCTCGTGCCTTCTACGAGATCCTGCACTGGTTTACCATGAAAACCAAACCTGGGAGGGACGAGGATGGTGATGACGCTTCGCTTTACGATAAGTCCGCGACACTCCATCTGGAACGGTCCAAACGTCACGAGGCGGTCGGCCGTCTCTTCGAGTCCCGCATCGCAAAGTTGATCGAGCGTGGTCTTCCAGCAACGATGGTCTGGGAGCCAGGTTTCTGGCTCTACCCAACCAAGGTTTGCCACCTGTACTTGATGGATCCTTCTACCAGGAATGATCAAGGGGAGAGATACACTCTGGAAGAGCAGATCGAATTGGCGGAACGCGAAGAACCCAGCCGAACTCAGTGGACTGCGTACTGCACTGACGTCGATCGGCTAGCGCACGTTCCAATTGAGATTCGCAATATGGCCATCCCGGTCGAACAACGTTCGGCAAATCCCATCTCTACGCCTCGCGCTACTATCCTCTAAGTCTAGGGTGCGCCCCTTACTTGGCTTGGCGCCTCGCTTCACGTATTGCATGTCTAACACCACTCAATGCACTTCCTTCATTTTCGTTGTCTAAACTCCATCAATCCTCACTCTCTCTCGTCTGAGACTCCAAACGAAAAGCCGATCCATCAATTCCATAGTCACGCACATCTCCTTTCATCCAAAGTCATACTTCGAAACATCACCGTCCCATGCGTGTTCGCCCCGGTCGTTGCCGACCGAGGTTGCTACAGTCTCGGGTGGTCTTCCCAGCTTGCATAGTCTGAAAGCGAGCGCGAGCTTTTGCGCCTTGGTTGAATTCATAAAGCAATGCGCCACAACTCAACTGTGATACTGGGAGCCACTCTGGTTCATCGTAGCCTTTCCACTTGACGAGATATTCACGGATGCGTTTAGATGTGCGAGTCCGCTTGGACCAACGGAGGTCTATAATTTTCTCTACCTCGAACTCGTTGTTCTGGTTGTCGGCTTCCCAACTATCTTCCGGGAGTAAAGCGGCATCGAAATCATCATTTTCATCGACTTCAACTTGCAGAGTCGGTCGTCGTGGGAACAGGGCTCGCGGCTTCAGACGACTAATATGGACCCATGGATTAACACGGTAACCTGTGTCTTCCACCTTAAGCTTTACCCTGAAGTCATCTCGCACTTCGACCATCCTGAACGGACCATGCCAAAGATGTGCCAATTTGCGGCTTAGCCCTGGTTGGACTTTCGGAATATATAGCCACACAGCGTCTCCGACGGCATAACCTGCTTTAACTCGTTCAACCAGTTCTTTCCACTTCTGAGTCTGAATTGCGGCTCTCTCTCGTTTGGCTTTCCGCTGCAGATCCTCCGCACAGGCTTGTGCATATCCATAATCTCGTTGAATCTTCCTTCGCCACTCGTACGCCGTTCGCTCTGGAACACTGGATGGTTTGGGTCCCAGCATAGCTAGGATCGTACTTCGAGCGTCCCAGCAGTGGACTAAATAGAAAGGCGTATCCAGACGAGTTGCATCGAAAGAAGTATTCAACGCGAACATCAAACGTTCTGCATGATCATCCCAATCTGATTGGTCTGCTTCTGCGACGTACGCCCGGACACTTCGTATAACCGTCTGGACTGAGCGCTCCTGTTGGCCGTTAGCCTGTGGCCGGTATCCCAAAGTAGCGCGTTGTTTGCTCCCAAGCAAGTCTCGAAAACACTTGAAAACCTCGCTCATGAATCTGGGATCCTGATCGTGGCGAATCATAGAACTTGCACCGAACCTCTGAAAGACGCGTTCTTCGTATGCCTCAGCGACATCCTGGGCAGTCGTTGAACTCATCGGCTTACACATGATGTATCCAGAAAACATGTCTTGAAGGAGGAGTAGAAATGTATTCCCTCGTTCGGACTCTGGAAGATGTGTGAAGAAATCCATGGATACGACTTCAAACGGTCTTGTCGGCTCGATGTTTCCTGGGGAGGGGCCCTGGTTGGGCGGCCGACCTTTGCCACTAGCACAATCAGTGCACTCTTTCACGTAAGCTTCAACGTCGGCATACATTTCTTGCCAATAGAAATCGGAACAGAGCTTCTGGTGGGTACGCGTGATGCCCTGGTGGCCCCCTTGGAAATCCTCATGGGCGTAGTGGAGCATATCCGAGCGGAGAGATTGGGGTACTACCAGTCTCAACTCATCCGTGTGACTCCTTGGCCTTCCTCGGGCGGATCGCCTCAGGCGGTATAATACGCCTCGGACGTCCAGTACAAACAATTCTGCCTCCTTGGAGATCCGGCGGACCTGAGGACGAGAGAAGTCTTCTAAGTCACCTCTCAAGAACTTCTTAAGGTTCATCAGATGACTGTCTCCGTCTTGCTGAGCTTTGATACGTCTCCATCGTTCCGCTTGATACTCGACGGGCCCCATAGGCTCTTGTTGATCAGACTCCTGCCGGTGTTGACTACGTGTTATCGCGGCCATAACCCTCACGGGTGCCGGTAACGGTGCGGAATCTACTCCTGGGTGCGCATCCTTCATGACTTCAGCAGGGGGCTCCTCTACGAGGGCCTCTGTTGCTTTCTCCCTAGGAATCTCGACGGGTTTCATTATCTTTTCCGGTATCATCGAGACTTGTTCCAGGTGCATCAACTCGGCTGGGTCACTTACGGTTCAGGCCTCGCCTAGTGCTAGGGTCTTGGACGTGAGGTAATCCGCCGCCTGGTTGTAATCACGCTTGACGTACACCAACTGGATTGATTTGAACTTCTCTTTCAGGACTGCATACTCGGCTAATCGTCGTTGGAGATTTGGCTGGTTACAGTTGATCAATCCTTGAGCTTGTTGGATCACGATCCGAGAGTCTCCAACGACTACTATCTCAGAGATGCCTCGTTCAGACACAAGGATCAGCCCCTTCAGTAAGCCGTGGTACTCAGCGTCGTTCACAGTGACATCTTCTAGAGGGAAACCTTGGGCAGACACGATACGCCAGCCGGGGAGTTCCCAGATGATACACCCGCAACTTCCCAGGCGAGTAGAGGTTTTCGCAGCGCCATCAAAACTCAAGACATACCCTTTGAAGTCTTCTTCCAACATTTCGACGCTAATCACAGGCGGGTTTAACTCGCCCTTTAGCGGGGATGAGAGACTCAGCAATCTCATCTAGGTGTTCCCTGGGCGTGATGCCTGCTCCTAGGACTGCGGCCAAACCATCTTCGTCTCACTGTACCTTGCATACATCTAGATCCCAGTGAGACAGTATGAGTCCCCATCGAACACATCTTCCGTCAGCGCTTTTGGATTTCATCAGCCAGGATAACACGGAATATCTCGTATAGACCTTGATCGGGCAATCCCGGATGAGAGCTTCAAATACGTCGAGGACCCGCATCACTGCAACAACCTCTTTCTCCGCAGCGTGATATCGGATCTCAGATTCGTTCAGAACCCGGCCTGTGAACCTGACTGGATGGATCACTCCGTCGTACTCTTGACCAAGGACTGCACAAGCTGCCCACGGGTTGGCGTGAGGAATGATTACGAATGGTCGGGTCCGATCCGGGTGTCTCAACAGAGGTGCAGACACTATCTTCCGTTTGAGAATCTCAAATGCCTCTTTGGCTCGGGTCAAGTCACGTCCAGCCTTGATCTGCTCGTCGGTCAACTCATAGAGCACTGCTGCTATAACCGGGAAATCTTCGATGAACTTGTGATAGTAATTTAGACTTCCAAGGAACGACTGCACGCCTTTCAGCGTTGACGGGAACGGTAGATCTTGGACAGATTTCGCGATCTTCGGTATCGCCCTGATTCCTTCAGCACTGATCTCGTGAGAGAGATACGGAATGGACAGCATTCCAAACTCGCACTTAGGCAGACTCACCGAAATATTCCAGTAGCGAAGCCTGTACAAGAGTGTATTCAGATCGTCACATAGTTGATCCCACGTCGGCGCCCCATGCGCGATGTCGTCAATGTACGAACTTCGTCCAAGAACTGGTCCCATTTGGGGCGGGGCCGGGATATTTCGCTTGAACACCGTCATGTGGTTCGTTAGAATCGGGACTTCCTGATCCGCTCCTGACGTACTTCGCCTAGCCTGATCCAAGTTTAAGAATTCCAATACATCCGAGTCCACTAGCTTCTCTTCTTCGGGAGGTAATCGGACGAAACCCCAAAGGCAGTTATTGATGACTGCTTGGTATACCAGTGGCGCGTTCTTCAAACCGAAGGGCATTCTCACCCATTGAAAATGTCCAAACGGACACACGAAAGCCGAAATGAGCTTAGCTCGTTTGGTCATCCTTATTGCCCAGAAACCACTAGCCATATCTAGCGACATAAACCACATCGCTCTCTCGAAACCAATCAAAAGATCATCAATCAGTGGCAACGGGTAATTGGACAACTTGATGAAACTGTTTACCACACGGTAGTCAATACACATCCGGATGTCCACTCCATTCTTCTTCTTCAAGACGATCACGATAGGAGATGCCCAAGGGGACTCCGAAAGTTCAATCAGTCCAGTCTCCAGTAGCTTTTTTAGCAGCTCGTACACTTTCATGGCGAGGTGTGGTGCAATCGAACGTGGTCGCTGTGCCACTGGTTTGGCATCTCCCACGTCTAGATCACATACCACTCCTCTGGCAGGCGCAGGTGCAGCATTGCCATCTCCCAGAAATATCTTCCGATGATGCTCCAGTATGGTTCGCAACTTCCGGTCTTCTGCCGGTGTAGTCCTTCCGGGGACACCTACATCTGCTTTCGAGATATCACATTCGGGGCTCAAGTCCTTCAATTCTGGAAGCAGCGCAAGTTCGTCTCGCAACTGTGACATCCGCTCGCTACCCTCAGGATATACACTCCGGGTTCCAAGTCGAGATCTTCCTGGTTGACTCGCATGCACCGGGCAAACTCGGCTTCCAACTTCGCTATTGGCGTACTTAGGGGCGCCCCAGTCGGAATGTCCTCACCTTCTCCAGAGACTGACAGAGATATAGGATCTGAGCTGGATGACTCAGAGTCCGACTCGGTCTGTGTAGATGCGTCCCTGGTTCGGTCGTCTGGGTTGACCCATTCGCTTTAGGCCTGGATTGTTCCACCTCGTGTTCGGGCTGCTTACTAGTTGGCTTCCGCAACTGTGCATCCGAACCGTGGTTCCTCAGGGCTTGGCCTCAGCAGGATCTTGGATGGCCACTGGTATTCCGGGCTCTCGACACATGGAGGTTGTAACGACTCCTCGTAAGCAGCGATCCTACGCTCGAGTCTTCGTCTTTCGGCGGACTTGTATT
>VOQZ01000471.1:0-71171 GCA_008079305.1 Phytophthora palmivora | reverse complement strand
GAGACTTTCAAAAGCTGTCACGATCTCATTGGAGTTTACAACAGCAACGTCGACATTGGTGTTGACATTTCAGTTTGTTCTGTCGTCTCGTTCAGTGGATAAAGTGGTGGCAAACCACCTAATGTCATGGACGCATCAACCGACAATGTATCGTGGAGTGACTGATTGCAGCTGGAACATCGACCTGAAACTTGGCAACGCCCAATCTTCACGGAGACAGAGTTTCTTGAGCGAGAATTGCATGTTGATGATAATGAACGACAAATGCTCGCTTGGATAAGAAAGCAGGTCATGTAGACGAACACTTGGAGTTTGTATGACCGACTTCAACATGCAGCGTCTGTGATATCGAGAAAGCCGCAACACGTCAGCTGCCGCGAATTCGTGACATTCTACCACTGATTGCTACGACTCCGTGCTCTTAATCTCACTTCGTTGAATGGTATCAGGTGGTGTTGAGAGTTTATACTGCAGCGATGTTGGGTGTACTTGTAAGTATTGAGTATTGGTGCTAATGCATAGATTGAATCGAATCAGCTATCAGCAACCGTTGAACGGACCAAACTGAGGCTGTGCTGTTTCGTTGGATCCCAAGCTATTCGTTTCCAACAAAAGGCAACTATTCAGCACCAACTCGTATCTAAATCCAAGCTAAGATACAACAGCGATCCTTCTGGGATTGTCGGTGGCCATGATCAAGTCGTGTACGTTAGATTCACGGCACCTAAGGTTCAATGTCGTGGCAATTATATCAAGTCCTGTTTTGACTCGTCATGAAGTGGACGATGGCATTGTTCTGCTAGAAGAGGATTCTCCTACAATAGTTAAAGCCGTATGTTGCTCATGGTTGAATCTTGAAAAGCTGCTAAGATGTTGCAGTTGAGTTGGAGCAGAACCAATGCAACGGTATCCATGTTCGTACGTGCATACAATGTTGCACGTCATTCAATCGTGCGGTGGTCATGGTTTTCACGATATCCTTGGTGGAATCTCCAGCGACGACTCAAGTGCCGCTTCAACTTGCTGGCGATCTTCACTCGTGTCCGTCCATTTGGCCATCGGCGTCGAGTCGTACAGATCGCTCGACCCTTTAGTATATTAGATCGTTGATATGCGGTTGTCACTGCGTCACCAAGGATGACAAGAATGAAAGATCGTATGCAAAGGAGACTCGACTATGGGATCTTTTCGAAGCGATGGTCACCATGAGCAGAGGCAGACACGTGAAGCTTGGAGCGTCTCGATCACTTCACAATTTGCTTTGTCGAGGAAACATTGTCCGGACATCAAGGCCAAGCTTACTAGTCACTGAGTGAGCTTCCCACCGGGCTGTTGCCACCATGAAGTCTCCGACCAATTACGGAAGTGAAAATGAAGAAACCCGCTTCATCCGACGTGTTGCGGCACCGGATCGACCCAATAACAAGCGGCGCCAGAAGAAACGTCTGGCTATCGCTGGAGCTACGCTCGGTCTATTGGCCGCTTCAGCTGGAGTTGGCTACACGGTCATGAAAAATGCTGGTTCTACTAGTGCTGTCAAGACGGCCAAGCTCGAAGCCAGCATGTCGAACGAGGCCAGGGCGTTCATCTCCAAGTTGGGTGACGCCTTTCACCCCAATTTCAACAAGATTGATCAAGATAATGACGGAAAATTGTCCAAGAGTGAAATTCTAGCTGACCTGACGGAGAAGGAGATGGTCGATGTCGACAAGGTCAAGGCATCCGATCTTCCTGAAGATATCAAGAAGAACGTGGTCGCACTGTTGGAAGGCAAGCTCAAGAGTGACGGTGACTGTGCCAAGCAAGCACTGGACCAACGCCAAGTGCCTGTGACGCGAGCGGATCATGACATCTTCTATTATATGCTGGATGTGTTCTGTCCGAGGGTCACCATTGCTGTCACGCCTCCAGACCAGGAAGAAGAAGCAGGTTATGGTGGATCCAACCAGCAAACGGTTGAGATCCCGACTCCTGATGGAGGCACCACTGAAGTTATCCTTGTCGGTGAACCTGAAGACGGGAAACAAACCATTGCGATTCCCGACAATGACGGTGGATACACTACGACGGAAGTTCGATCCATTGAGACCCCAACTGGGGAGCAGAAGATTCTGATTCCCAACGCCGAAGGTGACATAACCCCGGTTGTTGTCCCTGAGGTACCGACGGAGGTGATCGAGCAAGCTGAACAAACTGGTGAGCAAGCGCAAGTGGTTAACGTGGTGACGGATAATGGCGAGACGGAACAGGTCATCATCCAAGGTGAACCTGATGAGCACGGCGAGGTGACAGTGCAGATCCCTGACAACGAAGGTGGATACATTGAAACAACGGCCAAGGTCGAGGAAACCTCTACAGGCGAGCAGAAGATCGTCGTTGAGACTACGGACGGAGACATCATTCAAGTGCCCATCCCAGAACCATTGAGCAACCGCTTGAGGGTAACTACGGTAATCCATTCACTGAGGAACAACAACAACCCGTTCAGCAAGTCGTGGAGGTGACCACACCCGAGGGTGAGAAGGAGCAAGTGACTCTAATTGGCGAAGCTGAGCACGGCGAGCAGACTGTCCAGATCACCGACGAGAGTGGCCACACGACGGTGGAGGAGATCAAGGTGATTGAAACTCCGTCTGGTGAGGAGAAGTTGATTCTTCCCGATGTCGATACCCCAGTGATTGTGCCTGAGGTGCCGCAAGAGGTGATCGAGCAAGCCGAGCAGACTGGCGAGCAGGTACAGGCCGTGAACGTGGTGACGCCTACCGGTGAGACGGAGCAGGTGATCCTTGTCGGTGAGTCCGAGCACGGTAAGCAGACAGTGGAAATCGTTGACGAGCGTGGCCAGGTCACGACCGAGGAGGTGAAGGTGGAGGAGACTCCGTCTGGTGAAGAGAAGATTGAGATCCCGACTGACTACGGCTACGTGTCCGTGGATGTTCCCGAGCCAGTTCCGTACGAGGAAGGTCACCACGGTGGCTATGAAGAACCGGAACCCATTCAGCAAGTCGTGGAGGTGACCACACCCGAGGGTGAGAAGGAGCAAGTGACTCTAATTGGCGAAGCTGAGCACGGCGAGCAGACTGTCCAGATCACCGACGAGAGTGGCCACACGACGGTGGAGGAGATCAAGGTGATTGAGACTCCGTCTGGTGAGGAGAAGTTGATTCTTCCCGATGTCGATACCCCAGTGATTGTGCCTGAGGTGCCGCAAGAGGTGATCGAGCAAGCCGAGCAGACCGGCGAGCAGGTACAGGCCGTGAACGTGGTGACGCCTACCGGCGAGACGGAGCAGGTGATCCTTGTCGGTGAGTCCGAGCACGGTAAGCAGACAGTGGAAATCGTTGACGAGCGTGGCCAGGTCACGACCGAGGAGGTGAAGGTGGAGGAGACTCCGTCTGGTGAAGAGAAGATTGAGATCCCGACTGACTACGGCTACGTGTCCGTGGATGTTCCCGAGCCAGTTCCGTACGAGGAAGGTCACCACGGTGGCTATGAAGAACCGGAACCCATTCAGCAAGTCGTGGAGGTGACCACACCCGAGGGTGAGAAGGAGCAAGTGACTCTAATTGGCGAAGCTGAGCACGGCGAGCAGACTGTCCAGATCACCGACGAGAGTGGCCACACGACGGTGGAGGAGATCAAGGTGATTGAGACTCCGTCTGGTGAGGAGAAGTTGATTCTTCCCGATGTCGATACCCCAGTGATTGTGCCTGAGGTGCCGCAAGAGGTGATCGAGCAAGCCGAGCAGACTGGCGAGCAGGTACAGGCCGTGAACGTGGTGACGCCTACCGGTGAGACGGAGCAGGTGATCCTTGTCGGTGAGTCCGAGCACGGTAAGCAGACAGTGGAAATCGTTGACGAGCGTGGCCAGGTCACGACCGAGGAGGTGAAGGTGGAGGAGACTCCCTCTGGTGAAGAGAAGATTGAGATCCCGACTGACTACGGCTACGTGTCCGTGGATGTTCCCGAGCCAGTTCCGTACGAGGAAGGTCACCACGGTGGCTATGAAGAACCGGAACCCGTTCAGCAAGTCGTGGAGGTGACCACACCCGAGGGTGAGAAGGAGCAAGTGACTCTAATTGGCGAAGCTGAGCACGGCGAGCAGACTGTCCAGATCACCGACGAGAGTGGCCACACGACGGTGGAGGAGATCAAGGTGATTGAGACTCCGTCTGGTGAGGAGAAGTTGATTCTTCCCGATGTCGATACCCCAGTGATTGTGCCTGAGGTGCCGCAAGAGGTGATCGAGCAAGCCGAGCAGACTGGCGAGCAGGTACAGGCCGTGAACGTGGTGACGCCTACCGGTGAGACGGAGCAGGTGATCCTTGTCGGTGAGTCCGAGCACGGTAAGCAGACAGTGGAAATCGTTGACGAGCGTGGCCAGGTCACGACCGAGGAGGTGAAGGTGGAGGAGACTCCGTCTGGTGAAGAGAAGATTGAGATCCCGACTGACTACGGCTACGTGTCCGTGGATGTTCCCGAGCCAGTTCCGTACGAGGAAGGTCACCACGGTGGCTATGAAGAACCGGAACCCATTCAGCAAGTCGTGGAGGTGACCACACCCGAGGGTGAGAAGGAGCAAGTGACTCTAATTGGCGAAGCTGAGCACGGCGAGCAGACTGTCCAGATCACCGACGAGAGTGGCCACACGACGGTGGAGGAGATCAAGGTGATTGAGACTCCGTCTGGTGAGGAGAAGTTGATTCTTCCCGATGTCGATACCCCAGTGATTGTGCCTGAGGTGCCGCAAGAGGTGATCGAGCAAGCCGAGCAGACTGGCGAGCAGGTACAGGCCGTGAACGTGGTGACGCCTACCGGCGAGACGGAGCAGGTGATCCTTGTCGGTGAGTCCGAGCACGGTAAGCAGACAGTGGAAATCGTTGACGAGCGTGGCCAGGTCACGACCGAGGAGGTGAAGGTGGAGGAGACTCCGTCTGGTGAAGAGAAGATTGAGATCCCGACTGACTACGGCTACGTGTCCGTGGATGTTCCCGAGCCAGTTCCGTACGAGGAAGGTCACCACGGTGGCTATGAAGAACCGGAACCCATTCAGCAAGTCGTGGAGGTGACCACACCCGAGGGTGAGAAGGAGCAAGTGACTCTAATTGGCGAAGCTGAGCACGGCGAGCAGACTGTCCAGATCACCGACGAGAGTGGCCACACGACGGTGGAGGAGATCAAGGTGATTGAGACTCCGTCTGGTGAGGAGAAGTTGATTCTTCCCGATGTCGATACCCCAGTGATTGTGCCTGAGGTGCCGCAAGAGGTGATCGAGCAAGCCGAGCAGACTGGCGAGCAGGTACAGGCCGTGAACGTGGTGACGCCTACCGGCGAGACGGAGCAGGTGATCCTTGTCGGTGAGTCCGAGCACGGTAAGCAGACAGTGGAAATCGTTGACGAGCGTGGCCAGGTCACGACCGAGGAGGTGAAGGTGGAGGAGACTCCGTCTGGTGAAGAGAAGATTGAGATCCCGACTGACTACGGCTACGTGTCCGTGGATGTTCCCGAGCCAGTTCCGTACGAGGAAGGTCACCACGGTGGCTATGAAGAACCGGAACCCATTCAGCAAGTCGTGGAGGTGACCACACCCGAGGGTGAGAAGGAGCAAGTGACTCTAATTGGCGAAGCTGAGCACGGCGAGCAGACTGTCCAGATCACCGACGAGAGTGGCCACACGACGGTGGAGGAGATCAAGGTGATTGAGACTCCGTCTGGTGAGGAGAAGTTGATTCTTCCCGATGTCGATACCCCAGTGATTGTGCCTGAGGTGCCGCAAGAGGTGATCGAGCAAGCCGAGCAGACTGGCGAGCAGGTACAGGCCGTGAACGTGGTGACGCCTACCGGCGAGACGGAGCAGGTGATCCTTGTCGGTGAGTCCGAGCACGGTAAGCAGACAGTGGAAATCGTTGACGAGCGTGGCCAGGTCACGACCGAGGAGGTGAAGGTGGAGGAGACTCCGTCTGGTGAAGAGAAGATTGAGATCCCGACTGACTACGGCTACGTGTCCGTGGATGTTCCCGAGCCAGTTCCGTACGAGGAAGGTCACCACGGTGGCTATGAAGAACCGGAACCCATTCAGCAAGTCGTGGAGGTGACCACACCCGAGGGTGAGAAGGAGCAAGTGACTCTAATTGGCGAAGCTGAGCACGGCGAGCAGACTGTCCAGATCACCGACGAGAGTGGCCACACGACGGTGGAGGAGATCAAGGTGATTGAGACTCCGTCTGGTGAGGAGAAGTTGATTCTTCCCGATGTCGATACCCCAGTGATTGTGCCTGAGGTGCCGCAAGAGGTGATCGAGCAAGCCGAGCAGACTGGCGAGCAGGTACAGGCCGTGAACGTGGTGACGCCTACCGGCGAGACGGAGCAGGTGATCCTTGTCGGTGAGTCCGAGCACGGTAAGCAGACAGTGGAAATCGTTGACGAGCGTGGCCAGGTCACGACCGAGGAGGTGAAGGTGGAGGAGACTCCGTCTGGTGAAGAGAAGATTGAGATCCCGACTGACTACGGCTACGTGTCCGTGGATGTTCCCGAGCCAGTTCCGTACGAGGAAGGTCACCACGGTGGCTATGAAGAACCGGAACCCATTCAGCAAGTCGTGGAGGTGACCACACCCGAGGGTGAGAAGGAGCAAGTGACTCTAATTGGCGAAGCTGAGCACGGCGAGCAGACTGTCCAGATCACCGACGAGAGTGGCCACACGACGGTGGAGGAGATCAAGGTGATTGAGACTCCGTCTGGTGAGGAGAAGTTGATTCTTCCCGATGTCGATACCCCAGTGATTGTGCCTGAGGTGCCGCAAGAGGTGATCGAGCAAGCCGAGCAGACTGGCGAGCAGGTACAGGCCGTGAACGTGGTGACGCCTACCGGCGAGACGGAGCAGGTGATCCTTGTCGGTGAGTCCGAGCACGGTAAGCAGACAGTGGAAATCGTTGACGAGCGTGGCCAGGTCACGACCGAGGAGGTGAAGGTGGAGGAGACTCCGTCTGGTGAAGAGAAGATTGAGATCCCGACTGACTACGGCTACGTGTCCGTGGATGTTCCCGAGCCAGTTCCGTACGAGGAAGGTCACCACGGTGGCTATGAAGAACCGGAACCCATTCAGCAAGTCGTGGAGGTGACCACACCCGAGGGTGAGAAGGAGCAAGTGACTCTAATTGGCGAAGCTGAGCACGGCGAGCAGACTGTCCAGATCACCGACGAGAGTGGCCACACGACGGTGGAGGAGATCAAGGTGATTGAGACTCCGTCTGGTGAGGAGAAGTTGATTCTTCCCGATGTCGATACCCCAGTGATTGTGCCTGAGGTGCCGCAAGAGGTGATCGAGCAAGCCGAGCAGACTGGCGAGCAGGTACAGGCCGTGAACGTGGTGACGCCTACCGGCGAGACGGAGCAGGTGATCCTTGTCGGTGAGTCCGAGCACGGTAAGCAGACAGTGGAAATCGTTGACGAGCGTGGCCAGGTCACGACCGAGGAGGTGAAGGTGGAGGAGACTCCGTCTGGTGAAGAGAAGATTGAGATCCCGACTGACTACGGCTACGTGTCCGTGGATGTTCCCGAGCCAGTTCCGTACGAGGAAGGTCACCACGGTGGCTATGAAGAACCGGAACCCATTCAGCAAGTCGTGGAGGTGACCACACCCGAGGGTGAGAAGGAGCAAGTGACTCTAATTGGCGAAGCTGAGCACGGCGAGCAGACTGTCCAGATCACCGACGAGAGTGGCCACACGACGGTGGAGGAGATCAAGGTGATTGAGACTCCGTCTGGTGAGGAGAAGTTGATTCTTCCCGATGTCGATACCCCAGTGATTGTGCCTGAGGTGCCGCAAGAGGTGATCGAGCAAGCCGAGCAGACTGGCGAGCAGGTACAGGCCGTGAACGTGGTGACGCCTACCGGTGAGACGGAGCAGGTGATCCTTGTCGGTGAGTCCGAGCACGGTAAGCAGACAGTGGAAATCGTTGACGAGCGTGGCCAGGTCACGACCGAGGAGGTGAAGGTGGAGGAGACTCCGTCTGGTGAAGAGAAGATTGAGATCCCGACTGACTACGGCTACGTGTCCGTGGATGTTCCCGAGCCAGTTCCGTACGAGGAAGGTCACCACGGTGGCTATGAAGAACCGGAACCCATTCAGCAAGTCGTGGAGGTGACCACACCCGAGGGTGAGAAGGAGCAAGTGACTCTAATTGGCGAAGCTGAGCACGGCGAGCAGACTGTCCAGATCACCGACGAGAGTGGCCACACGACGGTGGAGGAGATCAAGGTGATTGAGACTCCGTCTGGTGAGGAGAAGTTGATTCTTCCCGATGTCGATACCCCAGTGATTGTGCCTGAGGTGCCGCAAGAGGTGATCGAGCAAGCCGAGCAGACTGGCGAGCAGGTACAGGCCGTGAACGTGGTGACGCCTACCGGCGAGACGGAGCAGGTGATCCTTGTCGGTGAGTCCGAGCACGGTAAGCAGACAGTGGAAATCGTTGACGAGCGTGGCCAGGTCACGACCGAGGAGGTGAAGGTGGAGGAGACTCCGTCTGGTGAAGAGAAGATTGAGATCCCGACTGACTACGGCTACGTGTCCGTGGATGTTCCCGAGCCAGTTCCGTACGAGGAAGGTCACCACGGTGGCTATGAAGAACCGGAACCCATTCAGCAAGTCGTGGAGGTGACCACACCCGAGGGTGAGAAGGAGCAAGTGACTCTAATTGGCGAAGCTGAGCACGGCGAGCAGACTGTCCAGATCACCGACGAGAGTGGCCACACGACGGTGGAGGAGATCAAGGTGATTGAGACTCCGTCTGGTGAGGAGAAGTTGATTCTTCCCGATGTCGATACCCCAGTGATTGTGCCTGAGGTGCCGCAAGAGGTGATCGAGCAAGCCGAGCAGACTGGCGAGCAGGTACAGGCCGTGAACGTGGTGACGCCTACCGGTGAGACGGAGCAGGTGATCCTTGTCGGTGAGTCCGAGCACGGTAAGCAGACAGTGGAAATCGTTGACGAGCGTGGCCAGGTCACGACCGAGGAGGTGAAGGTGGAGGAGACTCCGTCTGGTGAAGAGAAGATTGAGATCCCGACTGACTACGGCTACGTGTCCGTGGATGTTCCCGAGCCAGTTCCGTACGAGGAAGGTCACCACGGTGGCTATGAAGAACCGGAACCCATTCAGCAAGTCGTGGAGGTGACCACACCCGAGGGTGAGAAGGAGCAAGTGACTCTAATTGGCGAAGCTGAGCACGGCGAGCAGACTGTCCAGATCACCGACGAGAGTGGCCACACGACGGTGGAGGAGATCAAGGTGATTGAGACTCCGTCTGGTGAGGAGAAGTTGATTCTTCCCGATGTCGATACCCCAGTGATTGTGCCTGAGGTGCCGCAAGAGGTGATCGAGCAAGCCGAGCAGACTGGCGAGCAGGTACAGGCCGTGAACGTGGTGACGCCTACCGGCGAGACGGAGCAGGTGATCCTTGTCGGTGAGTCCGAGCACGGTAAGCAGACAGTGGAAATCGTTGACGAGCGTGGCCAGGTCACGACCGAGGAGGTGAAGGTGGAGGAGACTCCGTCTGGTGAAGAGAAGATCGAGATCCCGACTGACAATGGCTACGTGTCCGTGGATGTTCCTGAACAAGAAGTGAAGTTTATGACAAAGGTTGAGTTCCGTGATTGGATTTCGAAGCATTATGAGGACAAGTTATCGTATCTCATGGAGCAGGAGAAGAAGCTTGAGGAAGAAGTACGTGCGAAGGCTGCCCGTGTTCAAGGACTTGAGGACTGCATTGAGCAAGCTGCCAACAAGGTATGTGAGGAGTTGTGAGTCTTTTAGCTTTTGTGGTGTCTAATGTGGCCTGTGTATGTTTGCAGTTCGGCTACTACGGCGTGTACGAGCAACCACCACACTTCCAGAATGCCGTGGACTGGATCCAGAACGAATGCTGGGCCCAAGATCGCTGGGAGCCTGAGAGCCCGTCTAAGCACCGGATGCTGCGACGTTGAATTGCTTTCGGCGGAGAAGTTGCGTCCTTGACTGTAACCCAGAGGACGCAGCACTTGTTGAGATGATGACGAAGGGTGGCGCCTTGCGTGGCTGCATATTCCTGTGCGCTTGTAGTAGTGACCTGCACGTGCTGTATCAAAGAGTAGTGTTGCGCATAACATCCATGATAATGTCACACTTAACACAATAAGAATGTCGGTCATTAAGTTGCCTTTCACAGCAAGAGTGAAGGTCTTACTTCAACTAAAATATCTTGAGATGTTATTTAATGTGGTCCACACGAACAAATCATACCGCACACATTTTCCCACTTGATTTGATTTCACTATGGGCGACACCTTCTTACGGGCCTTTAGCGCCAACCTAGAGCAGACTCAGCGCGCATTGCCCCCACACTGCTTGTTCTGCGTACCACAGCCCCGATCTCTCCTCGCAGATGAATCACTGACTCAAGACGTACTATACACCCACTTCCTCACGCCTACAGGCGACGACGAGCCACAGCGACGTCTTGGTGACTATGATACGCTCAATGGTAAATAATCTTATTTTTTTCTAAACTCATTTTCTTAAATTGTCAGAGTGATGGTCACTTCAACTTTGGTGTGATTAGGTAAACAAGTGGCAGTCTTGGGTTCCCATATTCACACTGGAAGAGGCTTTAATGACCGCAGACAAGTGCGGATCTTGCTATCTGAGAAGAGAGAGATCCATCATCAAGAAGTGACGGTGTTGCACATCAGTCGACCACTGGAAGGCGGAATTGAAGTACCCGAAGATCCCAGTGAGATCGACGTGGCTACTTTTAGAAAGTATACAGCCATCTTAAGGTCGTTCCCAGAGAACGAGCTCGTGTTTTACCAACTAGATGAAACTATTAGCCAAGTACACAAAATCTGTGTACAACAGCAGGTGTACGACAGGTACAAGCAGACCCTACCGGCAAATTTGAAAGAAGAATGGGAAGCAGCAGTGGAAGAGTTGATTCGTGCAGGAAGTTTTGACGATGTGGACGAGGACTATAGATTACAGACAAGACACGGTGGAGGAGTGAGTCATTTGTTGCAGATTCAACAGGTGGTGGAGTGCTACTTGATGGAGAGTCTACATGACTTGATTTTTCCGAGAGTTGTGGCGAGCTGTCAAGAACAGGATAAGAAACTACAACAGGTTATGTACCGCATGAGACTTTATACTCCAGAAGATTTTGGATTGCGGAAGGAGTTCCAGGTGAGATGCAAAAGACAAATTGAGTAGTTGAAGCAGTGAACTTAACTTATTGGTGTGTTTTGCCGTTGGCAAGTGTTTTGCAGCGGAAGCACGTGATACGCTGCTTACAGTTGTCGAGAAGAAAACACCTTTAGACATGCTGCTGGTTTTTAAGGCATGTATTGATCGAGTCAATGATGCAATTGCGCGGAACGTCAATCTGCGTCGTTTAGATCTTGGTACGGTACTGGAGTTGTTGATACTGTTGTCTTCTCACACCTTTGCTTTTAATGTTGTAGAAGCTTACCAGTTGACGACGGACGACATTTTGGATCAACTGCTCTTTGTGCTAGTGCAGGTTTTTAATCAGGTTCTTCGGGATACACCAGACAGAGATGCTTCACCGTTTCCAATCGCAGCAGTGATTCAGTACATCTCGGACTATCACTTCATCAACTCCAACACGACAGCGTTGGGCTTCACGATAGCAAACTTTCAAGTGGCTATTGAATATTTTCTTATGCGAGGGGACCACGATGAAGACTGCAAAGATTGTGCAAATCTTGCTTTACAAGGTGAAAATACCGGAATTCGCTGTTTGCGGGTTATTGAGGAGTCAAAGTGCGTGCGGGCAGCCCATAGAATTCGGCAAGACCTAATGCAAGGCGTGGAGAATGTAGAACTTGCTCGACGAGATACTGGGACTGAAACTGGGCAAGAGGGCCTCCACCCAACTGTCGATGATTCAGCTAGAGATGGGATACCAACGAACCGGTTAAAGATTATTGGAGAATGGTCTACTGATCGAAGTGATGAGGCTGAAGACAATTCGATTGATTCTTCATCGAACGGCTCGCTTGCCGTTCATTCTGTCGAATTCGTTGCTGACAGATTGCAGGCTTCAGTGGACAATACTAGCATAACCCAAGTTAGCGGCGGACAGCGTTTCTTCGCTTCAGTAACAGAAAATGGGAGCTTGTTCACATGGGGAGACAGCAGTGGAGGACGTCTGGGATATGCTATTGCTGATGGCGATTCACGACGTGTAAGCTTGCCACAACGCGTATTCGCGTTAGAACGGCACACGATTATTCAAGTTGCTTGCGGAGCTTTCCACACGCTGGTTACGGATCTTAACGGTCATGTTTTTGGGTGGGGAAGCAACGCAAGGGGTCAGCTGGGATTTTTGTCACCAGGATTTCCGTCTACAGCAATTGAAACTCCATCCGTTGTGGGAGATCTTCGGGGTTTGTATATGAGTTCTGTAGCGTGTGGTGAGTACCATTCGCTTGCTCTATCGTCCGATGGCCGCGTGTTCTCGTGGGGTTGCAACAAGTACGGGAAACTTGGTCGCACGGCAGACAGCTTGCTGGATATGGTGGTGAGTTTTCTATCTCCGTATTTTACGACTACAACAAAATATTGTCTGACAATGTTTTGATTCTGTTTATTCAGCAACCAAGACAGATTGATGCAGACTGGACCGGGTGGGCTATGGATATGAAGTCCAGAATAGGCAACGGAGAAAGATACGTTGTCCGCCGCATTGCAGCAGGGAAGGATCATTCTCTCGCCATCAGCAATGATGGGGCGGGGTTCACGTGGGGACGTGGGGACTCCGGTCAACTTGGGCATGGGTGTTACATGGACGTAAGCGAACCGAAGCAAGTGATGGCACTCTCAGCAGCAATATCGGAGAAATGCGGAATTATCGACGTTGCAGGAGGAAACGATTTTTCGGTCTTCTTGCTTCAAAACGGTACTGCGTACATTTGCGGTCGGGACCCTTCTCAGAGCGACGACAAGCTGTATCTGTCGCCTACACTGCTAACACTTCCTTCGACACTCGAGCGCGAGTTCTTCGGACAGATCGTCGCAATATCTTGTGGAGAAGTTCACTTCGCGCTATTAGCTAAGAGTGGAGCACTATTGCTTTCGTACTCTAACTTCTCCCAACCATCACCTGACGCAGGATCAACCACAGCAGAAGTACAGGAGAGGCGTGTGGTATGGGTGAGAGAGGCTGGCACTGTCCGTCGAATGGTATGTGGTGCCTCTCACACGCTCGTTGTCGTCTAAAACCTCTCAAGATTGACTGCCATCATAAGGTTATTGCCGTACCATGTATTTACTGCTTTGTTCAAAGTGCTTACGTTTGTAAGTATCGCTAACCCCGTGCATGTACCCTTTCAGTACTCAAAATACACCCAAGACTCCCCATTTTCTAAAATTCCCAACTGTGGCACCCATTTTCTAAAATCCCCACACTTTAATGGCAAGTAGCGTTGTAAACGCTCTCTTCGGGTCGTACGACTTGCGCAATGCCAAGCAATGGCGAGACGAAGACATGGCATACCGGGAGCAGGAGATCCAGTGGCTCAATGACGACATCGTGCGCGCGCATCAGTGGCGTCTGGCGGACATTGAACGCTTCCTCCGACGCGAGAAAACACAGAGTGAGCATTTAGTGTGTGAAGCACGTGCTGAGCAGCTTTCGACCGTCTCGGAACAAGCGACGCTGCTATGTGGCTTCATCGTCAGTGCCATGTGCAACGTAGGCGTGCCGGACAACGTACGGGCCTCCGTCTTGTTCCTCTATACAGTCTCAGGTACTGCAGTGTGTACGTCCATGCTCATCTGTGCCGTCATGTGCACGAATCTGCAGCTGGCAGTGACGCGCTACGCCGCCCACACACTTGAAGACAGTGTGCGGACGATGGACATGGCGCAGTTGGAGTGGGCGTCGCCTTTCAGTTCGTGGTGGCTTAGGAGATGTGAAAAGGAGCAGATGACGGCTTACAAGTTCATGCTCTTTGGTGTCGCCTGCTTCTTCTTGTACCTTGGGGCAGTGTCGTGGATCCAGTTCTACATGTCCACAGGGACGTCTTTGAGTATCTCGACCCTGTCGTTTATTGGGTTTCTCATCTGGCAGCTACGTATTGCGAGCAAGTGGAGATACTTGTTAACTCCACCGTCGGCAGCGAGACTGACATCAGGACGCTTATCGGCACTCTCGCAATCGTATCTGTCTGCTCCGAGGACGCCAGTGTCGCTTTCATTGAGGAAATCGGTGGTGGAGCAGGGTACTGGAGTCCCAGCGTCGGCCTCCAGCTTTACCAAGTCCGTTACTCCGAATGGCACACCTGTCGTGACGTGACACAGACAACCGTAAATATGTTCATTACAATTTTGGATTTACTTCACTACGCTGATCGTCGAGTATGAAGACACACTCGCGCTACTCAAATTATCATGACAGCCGCCATGACATTTCTCATCTAGGCAAATTGCCCAACAATGGGTCGATCAAGCAAACACACACTAGTTCTGAATAATTCTGTCGCGAATACACCGCATTTCGGAACAGTCCGGATTCTGGTGGTCCATGCCTTTGCCTCGCAAATCCTGTCGGCATCTCCAGTGTCGAAGTCTGATCTCTGGGGTTAGAGCTCGACAGCAGCGCGCGGCTGCCTCCGTGCACAATGAATCCTTCTCACCAACGTGGGGTGGGCGTGACAGCGGGGAAGACGATCTCCAACGAGTCGTCCGACGAGTCCAGTAGATCTTGACCCTCAGGCGGCAGTAAATACGTCGTGAACTCGATCACCTCGTAGACAAATGCCAGCACGAGAAACAGCAGCCACCAGTAGAAGTAGCGAATATTGCCCTTGCCCACACACTTGCCCGTCCACGGACAATGATGATCATATTCCTCAATACACACTCGACAATCCATGCAATGCAGAGCTCTACAGACAAAAAGTTAGCATCATTCTTCCTCTTCACCACCACAACGTACCCTTCTGGTCGGTACGAGTCACAATGATCACAGTACGTGTACGTATCATCAAGTGGCACCTCGATCCTGCAGCATTCTCATCAATCTCCCACTTACAAGTATAAAACCACGTTGTTCTCACCTCGTGACAATGCCTGGATTGGAACACCCCACAAGTGCATAACTCGTCAAGCATGCACCCGAGAGGAAGAGCCCTGCACTTAACTCGATAACTCCTGCTTTCTCGAACGTCAGAGCGTTCACCACAGCAGCTAAGAAGCAGAAAACTGTCCATGTAGCTAGCATTAAGTGCCAATGAGGTCCCATCATGCACCTCGGAGGTGGGACATCTCCATCTCTCTCCACATTTGTATCTCGCCACCGGAAGCCAAAGTTTGCACGCTTAAGTTGCACGAGCTCCAGTACATGGTGTGTAGCTATGCAAAACACACCATCGAGGGCCCATAGCACTTGCCAATGTCCTTCAGTCGTGTCTGTGACGCCTCGTTCCACGTCGTGGACTGGAAACGGACGCACGCCTAACCGACTCCGCGTCAACAGGTTGTCGTACTCGTAGCTGCACTCAGTATTACACGAGCGTTTGTCGAAGGATACAGATGGCGACGAAATGTGCAGAGGCTTGAGAGGCGCAGAGTCGACGTGCTTGGCCTTCTTCCCCATGTTGACACTGGCCTGTCAAAATGGCGAATGACTGAGACTTTGTATGAGAAATGATACTTCAGATAGTGATATCGTAGTTTGGAATCACTAAGAAATGTAGCGATGCAATGCTGAGACACTTTGATATATTTGTTTAAAAGGCAGTAAGTATTGATAAGCTTCTTTGGTGAGTTCTCTATGATTGATTAAAGGGTTCGTTGGATTTGGTGTTCAAGTTGCAGTGTTGTTGCTGGTTCATCAAATGACCGAGACAATACTTATATACTTAATGAGTAAACTGAAAGTCCACAGTTTACTTATTGTCGTTTGTAAAACGGGTATCATTTTGATGCTTCACAGTAGATGTAGATCTATTCGCTGATGTGGTTGAGTGAAAAATCGGCAACTACTAGAAATCAGCGCAATGATATTGTGGTGAATGATGTCCACGCAAGTATATACTCCATCGACAAGTGCAAACCCTTCACTGTATTCATTTCTCATTTTACTAGATACTTTAGTAGTATCTGCATCTACACCAACCAACAAATTGATTTACGTTTGAAGTGAGGTTACGCTCAGCATATCGTCCGAGCGCGAGCTCATGTACGAAGTAGCTAATGAACCGTACGTTCTCGAATAAGCAGGTTGCTCGTAAACAAATTGGTAACGGGCTGCTTCCAGAGTATCCAAGTGGGTAGCTTCCATCAAACACTTCACACAAAAGCGCACCTTTCGCTGTTGAAGCTCCAGATCTGGCGAAATAAAGCTTAACTTCTTGGAGACTTTGCATGACCCGCACAACGTCCCGAAACACAATTTGCATGTAGTACTAGATTTCCCGAAACGTCGAAGCTTGGGTTTCTTGATAGGTTGCGAACACGTCACACAAACAGGTTGTACAGCTGGAGCACCACGCTCCCGTAACTCCGCATGCCTCTGTTCCAACAACCACGCTAACTTCTTCATCTGACCGCAGTACGAGTACTTCAGACCTGCCATCGTGGCATGAACCATCCCTGACACAGCAATCGTGCGAATTATATCACCTCTCGGGTCCATGATGCCAGTGCCATAGCAGTCCGTTCGATCTGTCCCCTCCTGATGAAAAATTGCGCAGAGTGACATGTTACCACGCACTCGACTCGGTAGCTCGTGGGTTTGGGGGAAGTTGACCGAGTGTAGCAAGTGATAACCCACACGCTCACCGTTCTTTAAATTCATAATGCCAGTGCTCTCCACGTAAACATAGTCACGGTTGCGTAAAATTCCAAAGGAAGCGCCTGGGATATCGATCTCCATCCACTTGACCACCACTGACTGAAAAGGTTCGTCCACAGTTGGCTCCACAATTGTTTCAAGAACTGCAGCAGCACTAAAGTCATTGAGATAGGACGCCTTAATTCGCATCGCTTCGAGAGTTGGGCTCACAAGACCAAACATATTTTCATCCAGAGTACCAGGAAGTGGACCTACCATGAGCGACACTGGCATACTAGAATCTGGATTGGAGTGCTTGCGTTCAATATACGTCGTCGCAGCACCGGAACTCGCAAACTTTTTCCATCGAGCCAGGTCCACTCGTTTCTCTGTACTTAAATACTCTTCGTACTCTTCAAACTTGGAATGTACGAGAGCGTCGGTGATTTCCAAAAGTTTTGTACGGTCTTCATTGGCGAGTGTCAAGTCACCAAAGGGGTTAACGGTGAATCGTCTATTGCTCATTTTGATCAGAGTACTGCCACGCAAGTCGGAAAATGGCCAGTCCTCAACTTGAGGCGCAAACGGGAGTACATACAGTTATACCAATGGCAAATCATGGAGTTTGCCAGACTGAGAACCAGGTGGCGACCACACACCCACATTCCCAGTTTTTATCAAAACAACTTGGCGAGCTTATATGTTGTTCGTCGATGAGTCAGGTGGTCACGTTTGCTGTGCATGTGCAATTTCTTGTATTGTATTTCAACGTGCCATTAACCCATACAGTTCTACATGCATAAAGTCTGTGGTCCATCTTATACTTTTGTGTGTTTTCAACTTGAATTTGACATACCGGTTCTAAACAGTATACCGGTTCTATACGGTATACCGGTGCATTCTTATGCGATGGGAGGGATGAACACTAACCGAAAGATCTCACTTCACAATAAGAACCAAGATCAAGAACCAAGGGTTTTTATTTTATTCAATCACCACGATCACGCGTAGAGCCCCAGAACGTAGTAGTACATCCTCCTCACCACCGTTTATGTTAAAGTTGCCTCTAAACAGTATGATTACCCAGAGGACCTCCTTAAACTATTATGACTTGTTTTCTCTATACTTATAGTGGAATGTAGTCTCCTATTCACTGGTGTGCACTGCACACTGTGCAGCTCCTATAAATCTAATGAACATCACTTCGCCTTTTAACGGCTACCAACAACTCCTCTCCTTCCACCTCTCTTCTTCACTACAAGTTAACCTCGCCATAGGTTATGAGCCCAAGCCAAGACTCCAGCGACGACTTCCCACGACTCATCGGCCCCGAGAACTTCGACGTGTGGAAGACTCGCGTGTGCGCAGCACTCGATGGCAAACACCTACTCGGCTACGTGAAGCATCGTGACTACGATGGTGTGTCTGAAGATGAGAGTGAAGAGAGCGCTAGCGACATGCCCGACGACGATGACCCTCCCAAGGTTACCAAGGATGCTGAAGTCGACTCTGACGCTGTGGACTACGAGGAGAGCGATGACGAGCTCAAGCCCCCCTCGGACTCTGATGATGACTCCGGAGCCAGCTCTGATGGGTCGATCAAGCGCAAGAACCTTCCAGCCGTTCGACCGTTCAAATCACATGAAGCTCGCCGAGCACGAAAACGCGCCAAGAAAGAGAAGCCTCAGCCTCTTAGTCAGCGTGAACGTCGTCGCCAAGAAGCCAAGACCAAGGCTTTCTTGATGAAAACGATGGACAACATGCACGTGCGTCTGGTCAAGAATCTCACGACCTCCTACGAGATATTCAACTACATCTGCCAGAAGTACGAGGGAGCGGCCTTTCATGGCGACCCGTACTTCATCCAACACTACTGGATGGAGATCAAGTATGAGGAAGGCTCAGACTTGACCGAATTCTTTCTCAAACTTGAGAATGCGATGAAAGCCGCATCAGAAGCCACCGAGTCGGTGATGACCGAGGGACAGAATCTATCTACTTGTTTCACTCGATGCCCAAGTCGTGGAAGGATGACCTCCGCGTCTGGAAGGGTCAGCGGAAGTACATCCCGTATGAAGACCTTAAACAGAGCATTGAAGGCAAGGTTCGCGATCTCCAAGCTCAAGAGCGCTACACCTTGGCCAAGGGCCTGAGACCTCTACAACCAAGGGTGAGCGAGCTTTAGTGGCAACTGGACCCCCAGCATCTCATGCGCAGAACCGTAACGATTCTATCATTTGCTCGTACTGTGATCTCCCCCGACACAACATTCGTCAGTGCCGCGGCTTGCAGAAGGACTTGCGAGATGGCCGTGTGAAAGCTGGAACTGTACTTCCTGCCAACTTCGCCTTCAAAGGCAACTCGAAGCGCGATCACCCGTATCGAAACTCGAACAACGGGAACAACAGGCGCAGCTACAAGGGAAACAACAGCCGATACTTCAAGGGCAACAACAGTGGCAACAAGTAGAAACACGGGAACAGTGGTAACCAACGTGGCCAAGAGCTCAACAAGAACCGCCCTCTCGAGTCAGACAATGACGACGATGATAGCAACGACAGTGATTCTGGTAACAAGCGCAAGGTGCCTCGCCAAGGTCGTCGTGATACTGGTCTCATTGCTGTTGCAACCACAGTTAATCCCACGGTTAGCCTCACCGCTCAAGCCAAGGTAGAACCTTACCCAACCTGAACGATTGACTCTGGCTGCACTCGCCATGTGACCCATGAATCTCAGTGGTTCAGTGACATCGCCGCCAGCGGTGGCTCAATTACGGTTGGCGGAAACAACCAGATCCCCATCGAAGGAATTGGACGGGTAGAACTGGAAGTCTCTGATTCCAAGGGCACTATGCAGAATCTCATCCTTCATGGCGTTCTGTATGCTCCCCAGCTCCAATTCAGCCTGTTGTCCGTTCCAGCAGCCGTGAAGCACGACTTTCGCATCAAATTTGACCGCAAGCAGTGCGCTATGCAAACCGACCAGCGCTTTAAGATCAAGGCACTCATGGCTGGCAACACGGATCTGTATCAGTTCCAAGCCAAACCTGCGGCATCTCCAGAGGCACTTATTGCCTCAGGTAAGCAACGTTCATTTCTGCTTTTACATAAACGCCTTGGACATCCTAACGTTCGTGTCTTGAATGACCTATCTAGGAGCCAAGCCATACATGGACTCGATGAATCTGTACCTCTAAGTTCTAAGACAGATTTCTTCTGTGTTGCATGCACGTTAGCGAAGTCACACTGCTCCCCCTTTTACTCTAATAGAGTTGTTAAACGTGCCACAATACCTTTGTCAAAAGTCCATTCTGATATCTGTGGTCCACTTCCTGTGCCTAGCCTTACTGGTTGTCGTTATTTCTTGATCTTCATCGATGACATTTCTCGATTCATGTTTACTTATGCAATTAAGAACCGTAGCGAGTTGTATGACGGCTACGAAGACTTCAGGAAGAAAGCCCTGAACATCTTTAGACAGGACATTTCTGTTATTGAGTACACGTTCAGTGTTGAAGACGATGAAACTCAAGGAAACTTTGAGATTCAACGGCTCCAAGCAGACAATGCGAAAGAGTACGAGAAACTGGGTCGAATCATATATAAAAAATATGGGACTCATGCACAATTCACCAACGCGTACACTCCTCAGCAGAACGGGGTTGCTGAACGCCGCATGCGAACAATCATGGAGCGTGTTCGAGCCCTACTACTTGACGGCAAGCTATCCAAGCAACTATGGGCTGAGTGTGTTTGTCACGTGACTACCCTCATTAACATGACGCCTAGCTCTAAGACGGACGGTCGAACCCCGTATGAGCTCTGGTACAACCGAATTCCATCGATGCAATACATCAAAGTGTTTGGTTGCAGTGGCTATGTCCACATCACGAAGCAATACCGAGACAAACTCGACGCTAGAGCCCGGTTGTGCATGTATCTCGGTGTACCTGACCACAAGAAAGGATATAGACTGATGGACATCAATACACATGTAATTGTCTATAGTCGTGATGTCATATTCAAAGAGGATGAATTTCCCGCTCTCACTGGCCTGACGTCTACACCAGAGCCTACCCAACCCATGCGCAGGCAGCCACCTGCCGCCACACCTACACCTGTATCTGTGCCAACTGCACCTGCCATTGCACTAGCACCGGAATCCGAACTTGAAGATGAACCTGTATCAGAATCAGTGGCAACGCCGTCACCTACTTCAGCCCCCGCAATGAGAACCGCACGAGTACAGCAAACAAACGGGTACTGCCCTCCTTGAGGGAGGCTATTGATCGAACAGCCATTCATTACTCATTTAGAACGGAGACGGACTTTGATCCTCCGCACAACTCAGCTCCTAAGCGACCCCGCCTCACTGCGGAAGCCACTGAGAAATGCCTCAACTCTGAGAAGGCCTGTGACGTAACCCTCAACTCTGAGGAAGACATCCACGAACAGGAGCAACGTCAGCATTTACTGTACACATTACTAGCTATTCGGTATGTGTCAGAGCCCACTACGTATCGGGATGCAATGAAGCCTTCCCACGCTAACCAGTGGCATCTAGCAGCTAAATCGGAATACAAGTCTTTCATGGACAATAACACTTGGGTGTTGGTATCCCCTCCTAAAGGACGGAAGATTTCGAGTAGCTGATGGGTCTTCGTAGTGAAGTATACCGGCACAGGTGAAATTGACCGCTTTAAAGCGCGGCTGGTGATCAAAGGGTTCCTACAGGAATTTGGCATCGACTACAATTAGAGTTTCTCACCTGTCATCAGGATGGAGGTACTCAGACTACTGCTTACTATTGCAGCTCTTCTCGATCTTGAAGTCCACCAAATGGATGTTAAAACAGCATTCCTTAAAGGATACTTGGAAGAGGAGATCTACATGGCTCAACCGGAAGGTTTTAAAACTCCGGGCAAGGAGCACCTAGTGTGTAAACTCCTTAAGAGTTTGTACGGGCTGAAACAAGCGCCCCGAGTCTGGTACCAAACTCTGTCTGCCTTCCTAGAAAATCTCGGGTTCCTGAAACTCATTAAAGATCGATGTGTCTTTCGTCGCACAGTTGGCAACGTCACTTGTTTTATTGCAGTGTACGTTGACGACTTACTGATTATTGCGCCTACACCAGCACTCGTCAGTAAGCTGAAATCAGCCCTGAAAAAACGATTCTCCATGTCAGATGTAGGGGAGGTGAAGTACTTACTCGGCTGGTCCATTCAACGTGACCGTAAGAACCGAACGATATTTATCCACCAACACAAGTACGCTACGAAGGTCATTGACCGCTTCAGCGACTACATTCCGTACCCTATTGCAACACCAGCCGAACTGAACGCCAAACTCTCCGTAAGTAGCCAACCTAGCAGTGAGCAAGAGAAAGATGCGATGAGTTCAATTCCGTATCGCAAAGCCGTAGGCAGTGTCATGTACCTAATGGTTGGGACACGACCCGACATGTCATTCTACATGCGTGAAGTCAGTCAGTTCCTAGCCAATCCAGGCATGGAACACTGGAAAGCAGTCATTCGTGGTCTTAAGTATCTGTCAGGAACGAAAGAATACGGTCTCCTTCTGGGAGGCTCATTCGACATTACCTCAGAGTATCTAGCCGATCAGCTACTTGCCTACAGTGACTCTGACTATGCTAATTGTCCCGACACGAGACGTTCTGTCGGTGGATATGTGACTATGCTCGCAAGCAGTCCGATCTCATGGCTCTCCCGTAAGCACCACACAGTGGTTCTCTCTACAACAGAGGCAGAATATATCGCCCTGTGTCACTGCATGCAAGAGATGATATTCCTCAAACTTCTTCTCAAAGAACTTGGCTTTGCTACAACGCAGGCTAACACTCTATATGAGGACAACCAAAGCTGCATCAAAATCTGCTACAACCCCGAACTTCACGGACGATCAAAGCATATACACGTACGATACTGTTTCGTACAAGAAAAGGTAGAGCGGCATGAATTCAATGTTACCTACTGCAATACGAAAGAGATGATAGCTGACATCTTTACTAAACCTTTAGACAAGCACCAGTTCAGAGAACTAAGGACCAAGCTTCGGATGAAAACCCTTGAAGCTCTCCCTGGTCATACCGTTTAAGTGTACGAGTATAACACTAATGCATGAAGCATGCCAAATTAAATGCGTTCTTTTATTTTTCCCACTGGGTTTTTAAGTTTGTTCGTAAAAAGGTTTTCTCCTCGTTGAGGTTTTCCCTGGTCAAGTACCAAATTACAATTGGCATATGAATTTATATCCATGCAGGCACATGAGACAAAGTTTTGCTGGGAAAGTTCAGTATTGGTTAGGCAAACCCGCGAACATCCTACCAACTCCTATTGTCTACTTCTGCTTGCAGACAATAAATGGACGAAAAAATGCGTAGAAATCTATCCAGTCCTCTGCTGACTCAATGGGATCACCTTCATCCAGGTCGTAGATCAGCTGAGTCTTGCCTTGAACCGTCAGAACACATGCATGGCAGACATTGCGGTGGTTGTAAGCTGCAGCAAGGTAGATACCATCCTTGAGCGGAATTTCATTCAGCTCACGAACCCCACGTCGACCAGCAGCAGCGAAATTGTCCAAAGCAATGGCTCGGTAAATGAAATCACGGCCAGAATCACGAAGCCGACGTAAGAAGACAAGCACAACCTTCCATGACGTCCCCTTCGTCATATCCATTCCACGAGAAGCCAGCTGGTCAGCGACAAAGTCATCGATGTCACGCTGAGTCACGATATCAGGACGACCACTCAACTCTGCTGCACGTCTCAGGGCGTTAAACACGCACAATCCTTGCATGTCTGCACCAATCGCATTTTTGCCGTACTCATCCGTTTGCCAGAACGCAGCGAAAGTCTTCACCTCCGAAGCTTTCCACCGATCCACCAGCTCAATCTCCTGCCGAAAGTCATCCGCGAGTAGCTGGGCGCGTGGCGCCCAAGTCCGCTGGTAGTACCGTCGCCTTTTGACGGAGGGGTTAACCCACAGCATTTGATACTGATATGTTATCAGGGAGACTCCACGGCTGTCGTTAATGCGTGCAACGTTCCATCTCTGCTTTGTTGACGCGAAATTCGCAGTAACGGTAAGCTCGGATCGCTCGTAGTTTTTGCCATAAATTCTCCAGTACATTTCACCGTCACTGTCATCACTGTCAGAATTTGTATCACTAGAGTTGGTGTCAGCGTTTGTCGGATTTGTATGATCAATTGTCAAGTCATCAGATTCCCTCGCCTCAATGGCGGCGGTCATTGCACTGGCCATGAATAGACGACAATCTTCTTCTTCTTCATCTTCTTCAAGGGTGCGGGTGAAGGAAGCAAGCGAGCCACGCGTCTTCTTCTTCTTCTTCTTTGGTACATGCAAAGTTGCTGCAACCCCGGGTAAAGTTGATGTAACCGAGGCCAATGTTGCTGTAACCTTCGGTAATGTTGCTGTAACCTCGGGTACAGTTGCTGGAATAACGGATGCATGTGCTGCTGCCTTCGTAGCCTCTGCAGGCACTTCCACGGCCGCTTTACCGTCTACTATATCCGAAAACAACGCTACAGCTTGCTCGATTGGCTCATTAGGGAGTCCAGCACTTTGAAAAGGCTCAGTAGCCTCTACAGCGTCCGGGGCCGCCTCTGTGGCGTCTGTGCCAGCCTCTGAGGCTTTAGAGAGGTCCTTCATTGTATCATTTCGGTCACTAAGTCGAGCAGGTTCTGCTGGATGAATGTGAGCTGCACGCGCAGCCGCTCTCGCCTTCTTCCTGGCGCGTAACTGCTTCGCACTCGCGCTCTTCTTCTTTCGTTTGGCTGACAGGCGCTGGGCCAGACGCGGTGCTGATGATACTACCATGGTTTAGTCTCTATGTTCCTTCCCGTGGCGTGTCTCCCGTGTCCTCCTTCCCTTACAGCAAGCTGCAGGGCAAAGTCGGATCAGCTAACGCAGGAGGTTTCCTGGGCGCGGCGTTTTAAAGACTGACCAGTCGTCCATTAGAGAGTATTACCTCTTATATCTAATCTATCACGCATCCGGAACACAATGTGAAGAGGCAGGGAGGCTGTTAAAGTTGCCTCTAAACAGTATGATTACCCAGAGGACCTCCTTAAACTATTATGACTTGTTTTCTCTATACTTATAGTGGAATGTAGTCTCCTATTCACTGGTGTGCACTGCACACTGTGCAGCTCCTATGAATCTAATGAACATCACTTCGCCTTTTAACGGCTACCAACAACTCCTCTCCTTCCACCTCTCTTCTTCACTACAAGTTACCCTCGCCATAGTTTAGAGGTACTGCTGCCATACGGATAGTAAATGTCAGGTTATATGCCCAAATTCATGGAAGCGTTCCGTCTGGGCACCGTTACTACCACGAACTCCATTCACCGAACATATCTCGGCAAATACTAACATTCTATGAAATTACTGACGTTCAATCTGACGCATGCTGGTGGCGAAGCGGTGTAGTGGGTCGTAGAACACTACGAGGGAAGCTCGCGCTTCCTGGCAAACCAAAGCTCTGTTATTGGTTCTAGGTTAAAACTAAAGTGATCTCCGCCAGCGGCCACTCTGCTGGTCACGCGGTGGTTATAGATCTTGCCCTATTCTTACTGTTACTGTCAGCTTGACAATGGCTAGGCTTGTTCTGTAAAGCCTCCACTACACCGCCTACCCAAGCCTTGCCCAGTTAATGCAGGTCCGACCAGTTTCCACATAAAAGTAAACTTGAAAACTTGTGACTGGCAAAAACTTGAAATTTCAGGTTGTCGAAACTTGAAATTTTGGCAGCCGGAATTTCAACTTATTGAAATTTTGAAATGTCAAAATAGGAAATGGCAACATGATTTGCACCATGTTGAAGTGGTTGGCCATCCAGTTGCTGATTATCTCTGTGTCAGTGCACCTACATGGCGTTCAAAACGAGAATCATCTCCTGTCACTGCAAACTGTTTCAATAGCGTTGGAATGTCTTGTGCCAGAGATTTGGCTGACTCCCAGGAGTCTTCTATGGGCTCCAGACCTTTCCAGCTAACTAGGATGTCATAGTCTTTCTTTTGAGCATTCCATCTGTAGTCTAGGAGCGCCTCGACAGCTAGTATTTGCCCCTGTGCCGACACGTGCTCACGGATCTCTTCAGTGATCTGCAACGAGCTGTCTGCATAAAATTTCAATCGCGAGGCATGTACGTCTGTCTCCTCCCCCGACACTAAATGTCGTACCACGAATGAATGTGCTTCAGCATGCGTGATTTGGTACGGTCCTATCCATGTCACAAGTAGCTTGTCTTGGTGTTTATGGTCCACCCTAGACCTTAGCACATAATCACCAACACTAAAGTTGGGTAGCTTTGCATGTTGGTGACGTCGTCGGTTGCGCTCTGTCTGTTGGGCGCGTGCGGCAATCATCGGTTTGTGCATTGCACGAATGCTAGATTTCATGGCTGCTAACCACGACTCGATATTCTGAGATAGTTCTGGTAGCTCAAAGATTTTCCGTTGTTTGGGATCCATGCAGAAATCTAGAGGTGATGGTAGTGGTAGACCACAAAATAATTCTACTGGGGCTTTGTTGCCAAGTGAAGGGACAGGTGTGTGATTCAAATTTCCTTGTAGTATAGGTACAAAGAATGTCCAATCATGAGTATCCACTTCGTACTCGAGACAAAGTACTCGTAATACTTGTATAACGTCACGGTTGGCGCGTTCGATGCTGCCGTTAATCCATGGGCAATATGCCAAAGTGAAATGTTGCTGTGACTTTAGCCGTCTACACACTTCCGCCACCACTGCATTTTTAAAATGTGACCCTTGGTCACTTATCCACAATGGCGGTATGCCGTACCGACTGTGCCATGCGAGGATAGCCTCTACAGCTACCGTGCTGCTCGGAGTAGAGCATGGTGTTAGCTCACAGAAGTGAGTGGCTTCATCTTTGAGTACAAGTAGGTAGGTGTCGCCTGCAAAGCTTTCGCCAAGAGATAAAAAATCCCAGTGTAGAGCACCGTTCCGCTCGTTGGTTCGATAAGTTTCTCCCCATGGTCTTTGGATAATTTTACTTCCTTTTACATGATGACATAATAGGCAATTGGACAGAAAACCCTCTACCCGCGCTCTAAGGCGGACCAGGTAGACGAATCTCCTTATCGACTCAATAGTGCCCTCTCTGTCTCTATGTCCTTGCCGTCCGCAATGGGCAACAACTAAAATGCGTTGGACTAAATTCTCATCTTCATCAGGTACCCAAAGTTTTCCGTTAACATACCACCCATCCTTACACCGACCAGTAGCGCCCACTGGCCGAGACGTCTTGTGACGATTTTGCGATTTCACTATTTCTGCTTTGCTTGGCCACTCGAAATCTGGGTTATTCAGAGGTCTAATAGGTTGAGGAGGTCGTCGTGCAATGTTGGTGTTTGATTCTGTGACGGGCGTGCGCTTGCGTCGTCGTCGTGTACGTTTTCTTTGGGGCGGTGTGCTTGGAGGTGAGCTTGGAGCTCTCTTACGGAGTGTCATGCGGCGCAGGTGCACCTCCTGAATGTGGTTTCCAGCCCAGCGGGAGACCATGTCACTCCACATATTGGATGTACCATCGATATGTTCAATTTCGTATCGATATTCTGCAAGTTTCGTTGCCCACCTCAACAATTTTCCGCGAATGTGTTTCTTTACCTCGGAGTCCGGCGCGAACACATAGATGAGATTTCTATGATCGCAGAATAGCTTAAACCCGCCCGGTCGCAACAATAAGTAGCTCAACTTATCACACGCGCACACTATGGGGTATGCCTACTTTTCTATAATGCTCCAATGGCGCTGTGAACCAGTAAACGTTCCACTCAAACAAGTGAGTAGTTGGTGTTGCTGGTGATGCACTGGTTCACGACTCTTCCAGTTTGAGACTTGGGTTACTATCAAGCTCCAACCGATATCGCTAGCGTCGGTCACCACGCATGTTGTAGATTTTTCACAAGGGAAAGCAAGTTAGCAATTGTTTCAATTTATCGTAGGATGCTAACTGTTCTTGTGTTAATCGGATTTCAATTCCGGCGGCAATACGTTTGGTTCGTCTAGCGGTAGTCGCCAGTGCCGTATCCAAGGCATCTTGGAGCGGTCGACTTATTCTTGAGAAATCTATCAAGCTGTCACGCATCCAATTTGATGCGCACAGGAATTGTTGTAACTCGCCAGCCGTCCTTGGGTACGGAAGGTCCTGCAGTGTTCGAACCCGTTCAGGATCATGACGTACACCTGAGCCTGAAATTGTTTTCCCACACCAACGTACTTCATGCTTAAACAACCTTGATTTCTTGACACTAAGCTTAAAACCAAAGAAATCAAGAAGTTCAAACAATCTCTCTAGTTTGGTCAGGTATGTTTGGACATCGGTCGCGAACAACAGCAAGTCATCAATCCACACAAGCAAATGGCGGTGCAAAAGTTCCTCTAAGCATTTCTCTATAGTAGCTTGAAAAAATAGCGCCGCATCTGTGCATCCCTGAGGGACACGTCTTGGTGTGTACACTTTCTGATGCGTCATGTATGATAATATCTCTTGGCATTCTTCTGCTAGCGCGATCTGCCAATATCCTTTAATGAAATCGAACAAACCGAAAAAATTGGCTCCTTTCACTACTTCCAGGTCTGTCTGTAGGTCAGGCATTATTCCTACAATTGCTTCTACAAGAGCATTCGCTGGCTTGTAATCTGCCGTTTGTCGGAACTCTCCATTGCCTTTACGAACTGGAAGTGCTGGACACGCCCATCGGCTCTCCCGGTTTTCGTATACCCATCCTAACTCCACTAATTGGTTATTGAAGTCGTCCATGAACCGACGAACTTCTGGGGGGTACTTCCGTGCCTTCCACCTGTATGGTTTTGCACCAGGCTTTAGGCGGATCCGCATGGGGGAAACTTTTGCTGGAGGGTCCATACCCAGACTAATTCTCCACAAGTCAAAACGCAAAGCAATACGAGTAAGTTCTTTGGCATACTCTCGAGGGAATCCATCTTTGATTGCCAGCTCAACCAATTCTAAAATACCGGTCCTAACGTCTTCTTCTTGTATTACGGTTCTTCCAATTACAGGTTCGTCATCTTTATCAAATTCATCGTCATTCACATCGGCTGCTAATGGTACAGCCAGTAGGTCAATTTGCCTCTCAACGTCGATCCCTAACTTGAGCAATAAATCGCTGCCCAATAGAAATTCGCCGGAGTCACCGGGAATGACTAAACACTCAACCGGTTCTGCAACATGAACCTTACCAGTTATAGTTTGCAACCTCAAATTAAGTTTCACAGTCCAATCCACACGCACTGATGCGCCGTTAGCCATCATACACTGCAATGGGTGATCCAACTTAACACACGCAATGTCTGGCTTTGCTTTCCTCAGGCGTTCAAAACAACTCTCATCCAAACAGCACCGATCTGCTCCGCTGTCTATGCAAAAAGGGACTTCCACTTTGTCTTCCAGCACAACAACTCGGTTTTGTTTAGGGAAACAGCTTCTGATTTGTTTCAGATTAGCGGTGCCTCCCTTTGTTGGGCGGAACCCCTTTCTTGCCGTGTTTGTGCTCAGCTAGCAGTTCATCGCGTTCTGCAGGAGTCACAGTGGGGCATTTGGACAAATAGTGGGGGCCACCACAGTGGAAACTCCCTTGTTTTGGTGCACCTTTTGCTCCTGATCTTTCTGGTCGGTCCCCATTTTGCTGATGTTGTTTGGTATTCTGCATGCGTTTCACCTTCTTCACCGTACGATGATCGTGATGACCGCTGTTCCGTTTGTTCAGGTTTGAACCGGGTTTGTACACTTTCGCATATTTGCAACTCGAATGACTTGATTTCTTTAGTGCGCGTTCTTCAATTGCCTGCTCTCTTGCTTTCACTCGCACGAGCTCATACAATCTCTTAATATCACACTTGGCCTCAGGAACACGGTAGCTCAATTCGTTTTGAACTTTATTTTTCAGTCCTTTTGGGAGGGAGTTCACAATGAGCTTGCATTTCTCTTTTGTACCTCGCTCTCCATCAAAGAAACTTGTGAATCTGTGACGTGTCACTCAGGAATTGGGAGCTGGGACTCCCACCAACGGTCAACGTGTAGTGATCGTTGGATGCAAATTGCAAACTGAGACTAACTTAGCTAGGCTAAACTATTTCTTGACCTCACCTGCTGTGCCTCCAGCATCCCAGGGATCCGTGTACCTGCGTGGCTCTCTGCCACAGTGTGTTAATCATGCGTGCGAGCTTCGCCCATTATCTCGTGGTGCTTCGATCGATCTACCACACGTAGATCTTGTACGTGCGCCTAGCCAAGCTTCAGGTCTTCAAGCAGGTGATAATCTTATCCACCATCACATTGCCCTCCAAGCTTGGTCTAGCGCTTTTATCAGGGATTTGCCCCTTCGCCAAAACTCTTGCGACCACCGAAATGTAGCGTCTCTTTCACACGATGTTGAAGTGTTACATGTTGAAGTTGTAAGCACCTTGATTCAATTTATCAAATCACTCCAAGCCAATAAAATCGCGGAATACCAAATTTCCACCAATCATAATGCAATATTATTGCATTCTCAAGAGTTCTTCTTCCAGGTACCCGTAGTAAATCTTACTACATGGAACTATTGCAACCGCTTTGGTAAACAATATTCTGGGTCACCATGCATCGCTTAAATCTTCAGTCGCCATCAAATATTGAAACCTTCAAAACCCGATTGATCGGTTTGAACAGGTAAGACCAAATCCTCTTATAGAAGGTTGATCTAGCGCCGCGACTTCTTTCGTTGCATCCGTCGCAGCACTGCAGACCTGAGACGCTCATCCGCAACTTTTTCCACGTACTGGTTGAGAAGTTGTGGTACATCCTCCGTCATATTGTTTAATGGCTCCCATGATGCTTCAATTTCTTCGAGACCTTTCCACTTGACTTGGATTTCGTATGACTTCATGTCTGCGTTATATCTGTGCCCAATTTACTCGTCAACTGTGAGTAGCGTGCCTTGGGAAGACACGTGCTCCAACAACTCAGCAGTGACTTGCAGTGAGTCATCTGCGTACATTTCTAGCCGTGACGGGTGCACGTTAAGTGCCTTTCCCGTCACGAGGTGTTCCACCGTGAAATAGTACTCAGAGGAAACCGTGACACGGTATGGTCCCACCCACGTGACGAGCAACTTGTTGCTGTGGAGCTTCTCGTCAACTCTCGATCGCAGCACGTAGTCGCCTACTGAGAAGTCGACGGGTCGCTCGTAGTGGTATCTGTTGTGGTAGCGTCGTTGGTGTTTGGATCGCTGAACTTCAACATCCTTGTGCATGTCTTTTATCTATTTCGTAAGCGTTCCAGGCGCTGTTCGATATCACATCGTTCTTTAGGTAGCGTGGCCAAACCCTCTTTCCTCCCCGGAAAAAGAACGCTGTCCAGTGAACTTGGGCATGGCAGCCCTGTGAAGAGCTCAATCGGTGCATGGTTGGCTAGTGACTGGACAGGTGAATGATTTATGCTAGACTGCACGGGTGGAAGTAGGTAGGGCCAGTCGTGTAGACTAACTCTAAATTCCAAAGTCAATGCCTTAAGAACTTGCGTGATATCTCGATTGACCCTCTCGATAGTTCCATTTTTCCAGGGCGAGTAAGCCAGAATGAATTCCTGTCGAGCCTTGAGGAGCTTATTCAATTCTGCCACAACCTGGTTTTTGAAATGCGATCCAGAGTCACTAATCCACACAGGTGCAATGCCAAAGCGGCTATACCAATCTAGAATTGCCGCAACTGCCACCTCTGCTGTTGGTCTATCACATGCCACGAGATCAACGAAGTGTGTCGCCTCATCCTTGAGTACCAATACATAACGTGCGCTGCCAAAAGAATCTCCTAGTGAAAGGTAGTCCCTGTCCAACGCCTGGTTTCGTTCATGTGTGTGGTATGTTGGACTGAACGGCCTAGGAATGATAGCTCCACCTTTAACATGAAGACAAAGCAAGCACTTCTGACAAAACGTCCTGATCCTGTTGACCAAACCACTAATTGCAAAGAATTTCCGCAAGTGAGACTCCATGACATGCATTCCTCGGTGTCCATTTGCTCCACAATGTGAGATCACCATAAGTCGTAGTATCAGCTCGGTTGCTTGTTGAGGGATCCAAATTCGGTTGTTCAGAAGCCACACGTCATTGCTGTTTTTGACTGCTGATGCAGGAACTGCATGCTTGCTTTGTTCAATTGATATTTCATCGAGAGTGGGCCAAATAAACCCACTGTCGTCCAGTGGCCGAGGCGACGAAATCACAACGCTTCGTGGTTGGTGTTCGGCAAGAGTCACGTTAGATTTGTTCTTTTTCCGCTTGGAGCTAGTGAACCGCTTCGCAGAATGCATTCTTGCAACTTGGTGAACTTTCCCACCCCATCTGGAGATGAGGTCTGCCCAAACATTTTGTGCTCCCTCGATATGCTCGATTTCATATCGGTACTCAAGCAGTTTTGTCGACCACCGCAGTAGGCGGCCTCGGACATGCTTTTTCATCATTTTGCTAGGTGCAAACATAAAGATGATATTGCGATGATCACTGTATATCTTCATGCCTTGTGGTCGCAAGAGTAGATACTCGAGCTTTTCACAAGCGTGTACAATTGGGTAGCATTCCTTGTCAATAATGCTCCAGTTGAGAGCCGAGCCAGTAAAGCTCCCTCCCATGCATACGAGAAGTTCGTGTTGTTGTTCATGGATGGGGGTGGTCGAGCTCCAATCCGCTACTTGAGTAACAACCAATCCCCATCCATTGTCGGAAGCGTCCGTGAGTAGACACAACTGCTTGTTTGTGTCTGGGTAAGTTAGAGTTGCAGAGTGCGCTAATAGGTCCTTGAGGTTTTGGAAGCTTTCCATTTCAACATCGCTCAACACGATTTGCACCCCAGCCGCAGCGCGTTTGCTGCGTTTAGTCCCTTGTAATGCTTTGTCGAGACATTCCTGCATTGGTTTAACAACCCTTGCATAATCGACAAGCCTCTCTCTCATCCCGTTACTAGCACATAGTAACTGTTGTAACTCCGCGGCAGTGGATGGGGGAGGCATACTACGCAATCCTTCGATCCTATCCGGATCATGGCCAATACCGTTCGCACTAATGATGCGACCGCACCATTTCACTTCTGTGACGAATAGTTGGCATATCTTGGGACTCAACTTTAATCCATGTTTGTCCAGTCGTTGCAACACACCATCGATTGCAGCGACGAGACCTTCTACCGTGTCTGCATACACTAGTAGATCGTCTATCCACACTAACACGCTCTGGTGTAGCATGTCTCGCAGCACTTCTTCAACCGTGGACTGAAAATGCAGGGCAGCGTCTGTGCTGCCTTGTGGAACTCGGGTTGGTGTAAAAACACCCTTATCTGTCATGTATGACAGTATTTCTTGGCTGTCTTGATGAAGGGGCAGTTGCCAGAACCCCTTTATGAAGTCGAAAATGGCATAGAACTTCATGCCTTTGCATTTCTCCAAAACAACCTGTAAGCTAGGCATGACTCCGACGATGGGCTCTGTCATGTTGTTAACGGGCCTATAGTCGTTCGTTTGTCGAAATTCGTTTGTCTTCGGTTTCCTAACCGGGAGAGCAGGGCACGCCCAGCGGCTTTCACGATTTTGGTATACCCAGCCTAGACGCACAAGTACATTGTTGAACTCCTCGAGAAAAGCGGATTTCTCTGGACTGTACTGTCGAACTTTGCATTTGTATGGTTGTGCACCAAGTTTCAATCGTAATTTTAATGGTGGGACGTTTGCAGGCGGGTCATCACCGAGTGCTAAGCGCCAACCAGTGAATTGGCATTGTGTAGTCCATAACCCACTCGCCGTAGCCAAGTCAATCGCTTGCCGACTCACCGCATCTTCTACTAGTCCGCTAAGAAGATCTTTCACCTTTTCATCCACTGTCACACCTCTGTCGGGAATACCAGTTAACTCATCAATTTCATCTTTATGATCATCGACATTTCGAGCTGCAAGGTGTTCCAGTTGGCGATCCACATCAATACCAAGTTCGGCCAATAGTATGCGTCCAACAATAAACTCGTCTTCGTCATCAATGACAAGACAACGCTTCCTATTCTGGCAACGAACTGGTCCTGCTGCTGTATGCAATGTCAACTGCACGTCAACTGCATGTGTAGCAGTTACAAGCGCTCCTCCCACTGTCCTCGACTTGATTGGCTTAGGGAGTTTAATAACCTCAAGAGTCGGCTGTATCTCATGCAATCTGTCGACTTGCTTACGCGAGATAACATTCCAATCCGATCCAGTATCTGCGCAGTAGGGTATCTCCAGAGCCCCATTAATCACTGCCTTTTGCTGTAATCGGGTTGGAACGTCGATGATGGTAGCCTTGACTCGCTTCATACGAAAATTTTTTGCATCTCCTTTTCTCTTGCTCCTTTTGGCAGCAAGAATGGCGTCTTTAGCATCTTCAATAATATCAGGACACTGTCGCAACCAATGAGCTTTGCCGCACTGATAACAGCCCGTTCTGGGTTGACTCGCAGCATTACCGTCTTCCGTAGCGAGTTTCTTTTTCACAGTTTCTTCGTCTTGAAATATGGGGCGCTTGTTGTTGAACGGATTTCTACGCTTACCTTGGTCGGTAGTGTCCTTGTACTTCGTACTACCTTTTGAATCATCGATGTTTGTAGGTTGTATGGGTCGCGGACGCGACTTTCGACCCGTTGTCGATCGATAGGCTTTTTCTTGCTCCAGCGCCTTGGCCTTCACTAGCTTGTAAAGCGCAATGTCGCTGCTTTTACTATCTTTGCTATGAAAGCGCTGGTGCTGGTCGATTTCCTCCCTGAGAGCACTTGGCTGTAAATGCTTCTTCAACAACTTGCATTTTTCTTTTACACATTCAGCAGTGGAGAAAGCCTTCTGCAAACCATGCTGCATAATGATTTCCTCACACCTCTGAAAGTATTTCACGACTCGTGCCTGCACGTCTGACTCTCTGAGGTTCATTTTCAGCTCCGACGCAAAAAGGGCATCTACGTCAGCGATAGTGCCGCACTTTACATTGCTGATGATTGCTTCGAGCTCTGTAATGATGCGTTCTTCACTCACTTCATCAGCGGTTGTCCCCCAGTCGTACTTGCATAACGTGTCAAGTAGGTACCTATCAAAAGTACTCTTCACGGGAACAAGGGCCTTTGTAAGGTCTTCACCAGTTGACACACATCGGGCAGTCATCGTGTCCTCGTATTCGCGCCTTTTTCGTTTCCACTCCACGAGACAGGCGTGCGATGTACTTGTTACTTTTGGTGGCTCAATCACAGATGACGTGACCGGGATGCTATAGCCATGTTCTACCTGTTGCTCCCGACTTGTCTCTTGATGGTTTCTTGATCCAGCTCGCGATTCTCCACCCATCGATTTCCCACTCCTTGTCTTCATTGACACAGGGCTAAAGTATACTTTGTGACGTGTCACTCAGGAATTGGGAGCTGGGACTCCCACCAACGGTCAACGTGTAGTGATCGTTGGATGCAAATTGCAAACTGAGACTAACTTAGCTAGGCTAAACTATTTCTTGACCTCACCTGCTGTGCCTCCAGCATCCCAGGGATCCGTGTACCTGCGTGGCTCTCTGCCACAGTGTGTTAATCATGCGTGCGAGCTTCGCCCATTATCTCGTGGTGCTTCGATCGATCTACCACACGTAGATCTTGTACGTGCGCCTAGCCAAGCTTCAGGTCTTCAAGCAGGTGATAATCTTATCCACCGTCACAGAATCCATGTTTTTTTATCAATGAGTTACACAAATGAAAATACTCAATCACTCTTGCATCAATGTCTTTGGTAGTTGTGTTCATACGAAGTTCTTCACGAAACAGTTCCTTCACGTCGGGTAATTCCTGGTTCTGGAAGCTGTCCGTGATCTCGTGAATTTCCTTCAAGAGGAAATCGTCAGTCACACTACCCTGGTCCACACCCCAGCAAACCTCGCACAATGTTTCCAACACATTTGCGTCAAAAGAGCACTTCACACTCTTCATCACCGCGTCGACATCTTCTTTCCCGTCTTTGCAGCGATCTCTGGTGTATTCTTCATACTCTTTCCTCAGTTTAAGTCAATCCACTAACGCTTCACGCGCCATGGATGACACTTTGGGCGGATTCACGATGGCGAAAGTTGGGTGTGGCACTCGTCCTTGACTGTCCGTTGTCCCTTCCAGTATCCAGTCACTCACTAGCACCACGTCATCTCCGCTCCGTTCACCAGTCGAGGGATAGATATCATAATCTCGATCTCCACCACTCTTCTTCGGTGTCGTCGACATGCTTCGTCTCCAGTCGGTTGGTGTTGCTTAACCCGCAACTAAAGATATCTTTGTAGTGGGTCGTAGAACACTACGAGGGAAGCTCGCGCTTCCTGGCAAACCAAAGCTCTGTTATTGGTTCTAGGTTAAAACTAAAGTGATCTCCGCCAGCGGCCTCTCTGCTGGTCACGCGGTGGTTATAGATCTTGCACTATTCTTACTGTTACTGTCAGCTTGACAATGGCTAGGCTTGTTCTGTTAAGCCTCCACTACAAGCGGCTCGTCAGGAATTTGTGATGATGCGTACGATTCGCATGATGCTTTCCAGGAGACGACCCTCTCGCATTGGTCACATTGGTTCATCGCCCTAAGGCGACTAATTTATGAGTGATACTTTATGTAAATTGTGTTGTATAAGGCTTGGTATTTGGCCCAGTCGTTCCAGTTTTTTTGGCGAAGTAGCTTGCGTCCGTAGTAGCCTTGTTCAGATCAACGCCCAAGCTCTCTGCGAAAGCTGTCCGTTCTCGCAGCCTTCAACATTGCTAAACTATTGTCTATAGCATCGGACACCAGCAGTCCAGGTCTAGCATTATTGATGGCTTGCCATTGCTGATGTAAATCGAGTTGTACTCGTTAACCACTCGGATTTTTCATTGTTCAACGAGCAGTAGTAGTAGATGTAACGGGGTTACATGACATAGGACAGCAGGCGATCTTCCCGGAGTTCTTTCAACTCCTGAACTGTAAAGTTCTTTAGAGAAACCCATTTCCAGAACAGGTCTTCTGCCTGGGTCTGGGTTGTAGTGTTCTCGGGCTGTACCCAAGGGTAGCCCCACACGGGGAAGAGCCCACCACGGTCTTCCGGTTTCTTCCGGAGACTTGTGAATTCCTTGAGAGGAATTCGGTGTGGTGCAAGAAGCACACACCTAGCGGCCTCAATGTCATTGACAAAGAGTGGTTCGACTTGAACCAAGGCACGCTCATAGGCGCCACGCGAAGTGTGCCCATGGTTTAGACCACGAGGGGCCTTGAGGTGCTCCAAGAACATTGGAGACCCAGACCCCGCATCCGGTGGGTAGTATCCGCGAGGATACACCGGCGTGGGAGGCACAGGAGTGCCTTGCAGTTGAGCAGCTTGATAGCGCTCCTGCTGCTCATCGAGATCGTTGGAGATCTCTCGGGGCTCGGAGACAGCCCCCTCCTCTTCCTCCTCGTCTGAGGAGTCGAACAGGGATTTGAATCCCTTGGGCGATTGAAGGCTCTGATGTAGGAGAGCCAGGGGCTGCGCGCTTCTTAGCGGCAGCAGCACCCTCACTAGCCCGTTTTGGAGACGCTGCTTTCGCAGCTTGGGCTCGAGCCTTACCTTCGGTCAAGGTAAGGTTCTTGGCAGGCGAGCTCGTCGAAGCTGCCTTTGCCTCCGATGATTCGGTATCATCAACAGGAGCGTCCTGCGAAGGAGCGTCCTATACAGGAGTGTCCTGTGAAGGAGCATCCTGAGAAGAAGGTGGATCCTTAGCGGATCCAGGAGAGTCCCCGTCGGACTCTGATCCCGTGATAATAGGAATGTGAAACTCCGGGGACTCTGACCCAGGACTGTGGTCCCGATAGGCGAACCAAGGGTTCGGTCTATCGTCGGGTGACATGGAGCGCGGGCGACTGCGTCGCGAACTCCCTTCTTGGCTGGCAGCAACAGCGGTGCGCTTGCTGCCCGCCTCGGAAGCCGCCTTGCGGACTTCCTTGCGCGAAGCGGCCTTGTCTTTCGACTTGGCCTTAGCAGTCTTCGACTTCGCGGTCTTAGACTTGGAAGGCGCCGAAGCGCCGCGGGTGCTTGCCTTCTTAGGCATCTTGAAGGAGGTTGACGTGGAAACCTCCGGGTGTCTTGCGCGCTTGAAAAGGCTGAATGAAAGCCTTAAGCCACAACCGTGGCTCGTCGATGGGTATCGACAAAGGACAGGAAAAAGGGAGCGGAGCTCTCTTCCTAGCTCCTCATTGGTTGGGGGTGTTTCCAACCTAAGTGGGGGAGGATGTAACGGGGTTACATGAAAGGGGTACCCCAGAAAGGGTACCACCTTTAGAAGTAGATATACTTCTGTGAGTATTTGTTTTAATACCCTGATGGAGTGGTGTGGGCCACACTACTGCCACGTAGGTTCGGTGGCTGAGGGCCAACCAATAGTTTTAAACCTACCTTTTATATGCATAATTAGATTAAAGTATAGTTAATTAGTAATTTGTATTACAGGCCAAATGAACCTAATTAACTATAAATAAATCAGTCTTAAACTTACGCTAAACTGGCTATTAAGTCCCCCTAAGACCAGGGACAAGTGAACTGCCGTTCACTTAGAGTTTGTATACTCTTAATAGCACGCTTCCTCTAACCGAGCTCAGTCACTATTAATCCATAATCTAGATCCTAATCTAGAACCTAATCTAGAGCTAATCTTGAGCTTTATTTTAGTCCTTAATAAGCTCCTATTTCGGATAGAAAGCTCGCAGTCGTTAATAAGCCCCTAACGTTTAGTGTTTAAGCTAATTGTAGTCTTTAATAAGCTCCTAATACGGACCTCAAAGTCGCAGTAGTTAATAAACTCCTAATATCTTGTCTAACCTATCTATAGTCGGAAATAAGCCCTTAATTTATAGATTGCCTAATCTTTAGTCATTAATAAGCTCCTAAAATGTATACAATCTGTCACTTTTATACCCGTTTTTACCCTGGTGGATGAGAGAAAATTCGTCGCAAAACCGTTTTTCAATACGGGGCACCATACAAAGATCAAGTCTTTATTTACGGGGGCCGATGAATTCACCGGGGGTTTCGTCCACTCACTGACACCAAGTCGATTTTGGCGGATCCTGTAGTTTTTGGCATGCTTCTTATAAGAGAGCTAGTCACTATTAAGCTGTTATCTAGATCCTAATCTAGAACCTAATCTAGAGTTAATTTTGAGTCTAATCCTAACTGTTAATAAGCTGCTATTTTGGACAGTAAGATCGAAGTCATTAATAAGCTCCTAATAGTTAAACTTGAGGCAGCTGGAGAATTGACAAAGGTTGATACAAAAGTTGCCCGAAAGTTGCAGGAAGAGTTATGGAGGTTGTTTCGTTTACCTCTTCACCTCCGTTGGATAGTACTGTCGTTGGTCGTGAAACTTGTGGTTCGACGCCTTCAACACTGCTTGACTTCCCATCCTAGAAGCGTTCGTTTTGGTCCCATACAAAACTTAACACTTTGGACAGTCAATCTCGAGCTGAAACCATTGGTGGAGTTCTGTGTAAAGGCACTGTTCGCAGACACCTTCACCTTCATGATCACCAGGTGACGGTTTTTGTATACAGCGATTAATGGCGTCCGATCGAGCGCAATTAAGCCCCCGCTTTTGTCAAATGTATACAAACGCCAAGTCAAATAATCGCACTTAAACGTAATTGCGTCCGATTTCGTCCGATTTGGCCTCTTATACGCCCCTTTTGTCGGCACGGTACTACCGGACGCAATTACGTTTAAGTGCGATTCGACTGACTTAACGTTTGTATACATTTGACAAAAGCGGGGGCTAAATGCTGTCAGATCGAGCGCAATTAATTGCCGTTTACAAAAACTGTCACCTGGTGATCATGTGAAGGTGTCTGAGAACTGGGTGGTGCCGTGCAATATGGCCATCGTGAAGTGCACTACGGTGTGTGATGAGTCCATGCTAACGGGTGAATCGATGTCCGTGCAGAAATTCCGATTCCCGAATGCAGCGCTGAGCTGTACGACCCCAAAAAGTGCAGCAAGAAGCACACGCTGTTCGCTGGACTTACTTCGTCATGAGCAACCACATGATTAACAGCTAGTACGCGACGTTCTTCACTTCTATGGTACTCGTACAGGTAGCGATAGTACCGTCGTGTTGCAAGACATTTTTCAGACTGCTGTCAGACCCCTTCCAGTTGCTGCTGGGTTGTCAGTGTGCTTGCAGTAATGGCGTGTAATCCATCGATCCACCGTACTAGAAGGCAGGCAAGATTCAACGCACTCGTCAAGTGAATTGCGTGTGGTGGAAAATGAAGATGGTGCAGCTGCCTGCAGGCGATATCTTCTCCGGTTGCTTGTGCTGTGTGCTGGTTTACGTCATGACGGATGTTGCATGCGACGGTGTTATGGTGGAAATAGCGCAGCTTGAACCCATCGAGATGCGTGGCCAAGCACATGCAACGACTTACATGGTGCGCCACAGTGCCAGCTTGCTGGCAGGCTTCGTTGCAGCGTTGTGCTTCAACGGTGAGGTCTATGGTGGCACTTTCTCCTGGAAGGTGGCACCAAACATTGTAGCTCTAGTTGTAGACGGTCGTAAAGCTGGCTATGAGCCTGATACTCTTCGTCGGTTGCGTCTATGGTCGTTTGCGAAGTGCTGAGCTCATGCGTGTTCTTGCACCCACGAGCTCATTATTTGTCCGTACTACAGCTACAGTCGAGGATTTTGTCAACGCTACAGCTGTAGTCAATGGAGCGATCATTTGGCAACACGCGATATCGGTTTAAAGGGGGATCCGCCAAAATCGACTTGGTGTCAGTGAGTGGACGAAACCCCCGGTGAATTCATCGGCCCCCGTAAATAAAGACTTGATCTTTGTATACTGCCCCGTATTGAAAAACGGTTTTGCGACGAATTTTTTCTCGTCCACTAAATACCCTCTCAAAATCGGTTGAAAAATTTCAGATAGCGTGTCGAAATGATCGCACCATGACTAAAGCTGTAGTTTTTTCAATCCCCCTGTCTAAACCGATATCACGTGTCCTGAAATGATCGCTCCGTTGACCGTAGCTGTAGCACTGACAAATCAAGTCATTTTGAGAGGTCGCCTGGACCCAGATGCGCCGTTCACTTAGAGTTTGTATACTCTTAATAGCACGCTTCCTCTAAGCAAGGTGCTCGTGTGACCCCGTCACAGAGTTGAAGCACTACTGCACTGTCAACTCTATTCCAGAGTTTCGCACCAGTAAACTGCATGCAGACTACCACCGAGAGCTGACGTATCAGTTCGCTTTACGCAAGTGCAAGGACGAGGTCGTCCGTCGTGTCAAGATTTCCAGTGTACTCCATTGTCGACACAATGGTTGTTTGGTACGATTGTGAATCGTGACCAGAATGCGTCCAAGAACATCCTGCTCCTGACCCTACCTCATTTCCTGGGGCAAGACCCGCATTCGGTATTCTGTCGACAAAGACCGTATAAATTTAGTGTCATTTAGTTGATTCTCCAGCATTAGTACTTGGAAAGGCGAAATGACGTCTATAGCGGGGTGGAAATGTCCCCCAGGTATGAAGAGATTTGTTGTGGACATGACTCTATCCTCGGCACATATTAACCCTTTCGCGAACACAGCTACTTTGTATACTATACAAAGTCAAGATATTTCAAAATAGAAGGTAGCAAAACGCTACCTTCGATGTGTAGCCATTTCTAGCAGTCACCGACAGCCATGATGGATACAAAACGAAAGGTAGCAAAACGCTACCTTCTGTTCCCCCAAAACGTGTCTTACGATTGGATAAAACAAAAAGTTTATCAGCTCGAAGGGGCACTAGTTTCATCGGATTGGCTGAAACCTTACGGTGAGATGGGTTGCATATAGTAGGATCTACGATATCTTCGGCGTATCTTACATGGTAGGTATATGCCTAATGTTCCATCCACGCAGCTGAGCTGCCAGATTCAATGGGTCATTCTTTTCGTAGCAAACCTTATCACTTCGAAAAGACGTGCAGAGAGCAATGGCAACAAGAAAGCGGAGCAAATCGAGCAGCTCTAACGAAGTATCTAAGCGTCGGCGTCTGCCATCTCGGGCTGGGACGGAGTGTAAACAGACTGCTGCTCGAGGTATGCTGAAAGTGTGTGCTTCTGGCACCAATACACTGATCCGTTCTAAACCATTTTGTTCGCAGATACTACTTTGTTTAAAGAGATATGGAGGATTCTACGCAAAGACGGATGGACATCGAAACCTCCTCGCCGAAGCAGCCTTGATTCCAGATACCGCTACGTGAAGCCTGGCCAAGACCCAGGCGGTGTTGAAGGTCAGGACTATTTCCTTGGCGAAGATGCTTTAGTGATGTACTATAGCAGTCTCAATGATCCAGCTATTCGAGTCGAAGGTGGCATTGTGACGGTTTTGCCGACAGGTTCTCGTTTCCAAACCGCTTTGGGGTTTGGGCAATTGGACAGTGACGTAGTTCAAAACAAAAGAATTGATGATGGTAGGACTGTCACCAGTTGCTCAACCGGAATCCTCGGTGATGTTGGAGGTCGGGGTGTTCATACCCGTCGATGTGAAGAAGAGCAAGGTGAAACCAAGCAAGAAGAAGTTGATTACGGCGAAGATTTTGGAGAAGGTCATTTCCAAAATAACCATGAAGTGGAACCCCGCCTTATCGAAGCGTTATGCAGTGGCACACGTAAACCTATTCTAGTCGGCCGCCATGATGGCGACGTGGGGGAAGAAGACGGTGGTATTGAATTTAGGGCAGACCAAATCAATCCTGGTGACGATCAAAATGGTTCTGGCCGTGGAGAATTACACGATGTTGATGCAGTCGGAGAAGAAGGATCTGAGCTTGATGGTCAAGTAGAAGGGGTTTCAGAAGGTGGTGAAGAACCCGGTGATCGTATATTTGAAGGATCAGGAATGGCTGGGCATGGAAGAGGTCACTGCGGTGTTGCGTGTGGAGAAAGAGATGATGTTGTCGCTCCGGAAGCGGAACAAAACATTGGGGACAACGAACACTCAGATCAAGGAGAGGTAACTTCGGAGTTGTATGTGGACAGTTTGGTTGCTTTTACGCCCACCAAAGAACGGTGGATGGTAACTAAGATATTGAAGCCAGTCTTAGGTCAAGTGGGTAATTCGTATATAGTTGGCCGTGTTTGTAAGCGAACCGCGAAAAAGAAGACTGTTCTGTATGAAATTCGATGGCTGGACAGCTTGTTTCAGAATCAAGTTCACTTGGTCGAAATTGGCGTTGTTCAACGTGGCATTGAGAATTACCGGCTTCTTACGCGAACTACTAGCACAGCAAAGCCGACTTGGAATGCGTTGATTACTGTTCCAGAAAATGAGTCTCTCCCTTCGGATGCTACGATAGAAGATCTCGTTGAAATGGAGAATCTGGATGAGTTTGACCTTGATAGACCTATACCGGCAAGCTTACGTGAGGTGGAAGCTGTGAAGAGTATGAAATTTGACCCAAGACTGGAACTGGAGGCCCCAACAGATCTCTACAGCCATAGCGACGGCTCAACAAAGACTCGCGTGAGGCCGGATAGCATTCGGCTCTTCACACATTCAGCCTCATCCAGTTTTCTTGCCTATATTCCGTTGTATTTTTGGCGTCAGCTTGTGAACGAAACCAACGCCTATGGAGTTGTGAAAGGTGTGAAGCTACAGCCTGCCGTGACATTGACCGAGCTACTAAAGTTTGTTGGGATTCTTTTCTACATGAGCATCAATGACAAAGGCGAGTACGCAAATTATTGGGGCATTCAACCAGAAGATATGATTGTGGGAAATGGAAATTCGTCTGGACTTGAGATGATCATGTCATTGAGGCGTTTCAAGTTGATCCGCAAATGCTTTTGTTTCGTTGCAGCGCCGCCTCCAACTAATGGTGATCCTGCAGCGCGTATCCGCCCATTACTGAACTTGTTGAAATGTACCGGCGGTCGCTACATTGATATTGGTCGTAATGTGGCGCTGGACGAGTCCAGCATAGCCTGTCGTTCCAAGTTCGGACGTCACATGATCGTGTACAACCCTATGAAGCCGACTGGTAAATATCACTTTCGATTATACATGTTGTGTTGTGCAACGACATGGGTGGCAATCAATTACAGATTGCATTGCAATAGTGATATCATTGACCGACTCAATGGGGTGGTTTCGGCTGATGAGGCAATGCAGTTGCGGCAGGAATGGATTACAGAAAAGGTCTCCGCTATTCGCAGTCTTGTACTGGAGGTGGCTAGGCCAATCTATGGATCAAACCGCATACTGAACACGGATAACTATTATACGTCAGTTCAACTGCTACAAGCATTGCGATTACGGGGGCTTTATGGACGCGGAACGGTACGTGGAACAAGTAAACATTTTCCACGTCACACAATGCTGGACAAGAATCACTCGTCTCGTGGTGAATTCCGGCAAGGCGTATCTGCCGAACATGGTATGGTTGCCGCTTCGTGGTGTGACGGTAATGTGGTTCAGATCGTATCTAATGCCGATGGATCTGGCATTGGACACGTCGAACGCCAAGTTGGAGCCACAGCCCAATCGTTCTCAGCTCCTGTTTCTGTGAAAAACTACAATCAATTCATGCAGGGCGTGGATCGGCTTGATCAAATTCGTGCCCGATTCTCTCTAGCCGATGGTCATTCCTACAAAAAGTGGCACAAAAAGTTGGCATTAGCGCTGCTCGATGTAGCAAGATCAAATGCTTACCTCACTCGTCGTTGCGTGCTTGATGTATCAAAGCAACGTGATCCCCACAGGACGTTTGTAATAGAACTCGCTTCTGAGCTGATTTCTGGACGGTGGGTGGACGCTCCAAGTGACAGTAGAATGGCTTTTGAGGCTACATGTTTGAGCAACGACGTGGAAGACGCTGGAAACCACGCTAGCCCACGAGAATTATTCGTGTCTACTAAGCCGGATTACAGCCCCCGAAAGGACTGCACAGCGGTAGCATCGCGTCAAGTTTTCCAAAATTGCGGCCGAAAACGCAGAGGGTGTGTCGTTTGTCGTTGGGAGGATCGATGGCCGACCGAGAAGACAGATTTCTGTGGGAAGCACAATGTATGCTTATGTCGTGGTGTTTATAGTGACAAACCGAAGGCCTACATGTGCCCTGATGTTGATCTCACGTGCTGGCAGAAATTTCATAGGTTCTATTTCCCGAATGAACTGTTTTCTGCTAAAGGAAACATTCGGTTAGTTTCGGCATTGTACAAACTCAAGGAGCCCCAGATTGTGGCAGAAAAAAAGAAACGAGAGCAGCAAGCGCGTGCATCCAGATCACTTGAGAATGCATTCAGTGATTCCGCTAAGCAAGACTGATAATAACAATATACATCATTTATTCGTCTTTGTATACTGTTCTGGTCCATGTGGAATCGTTAGCTTACGTAGTAAGACCGATAACATATCGCTTGATATAAGCATGTGTGAACAAGTTATCATAGAATTGTTTCTTAGGTGAAGGAGTTGCGCGAGTACGGGCCCTGTCGAAGCGCCCGAAGCATTGACTTTCGTGACGTCTGCATTAAGTCCCCACAGTCGATGCCAGTCGCTTGATAATGGGTGGGTTGTCAATCCACACAACAACGTTCTGTGACGTCTCGATGGGAATCCCAGCCAGTTAAACCCTTTGGGAAAGTACCAGGCGTACATGATGGCCCACACGTCCTTGTACCAACCAGCTCGTCCGTACACTTGAGCTCCCTTCGGCGCATACTTGCACGCATCGTTCCTATTCGTCCCTTTAAGTCCACCAGTGACCTCACCGGCAGCATTTACAGCAGGAAAGGGGACGCATACCTCGTTTGATGTGTAGCGTTGAGGTTTGAACTTGATAGTAGCTTTTTCCGAGACAGTGAGAGGCTCAGGTTGAGGAAAAGGCTCAATCTTGTCGTGGTCGACGGTTGCAAACGTACTAGCAGCTAGAGCCACGAAGACAGTCACAGCGAGAAAGTGTAGATTCATCTCGAGTTGATGAAAGGGAAAATGAGTGTATGAAGCTGGGTTTATCAAACTCATGCAGCACCATATTGTAGACAGAAGCAAGTAAAAAATGTGGTATATGCCTCAGTAGGAAACAGGTTACGATGGGGTTTCCAATATTTACACTGTGTGATGCATTCCCAGATTTGATGATGCATAAGAACATCCTCTAGTTGGTCTATCGCCAACAGCCTGTAGCACTGCCGCCGGCAGCTCCTGACATCGTAAGGTGTAGTGTCACGAAGTAAGCAGAAAAATTATCTCCGCCTTGTTGGTGATCATGTGAGTCTTAGGGCTCCTGTTGTGTTTCCCTCCTCCCACATATGATGACGATCAGGCTCAGGCTGGTAGGCGTCGAGAAAGTCTTGTGTGTCGTCGATTAGTGCACTATGCCGGCCTCCGTTGCCGCCACGGATGGTCTCCATTTTGTGCTCCGTGGTGTAGTTCAAGAGGCCACAAGAGCAATCACTGTTGCCTTCCACTTGAAAGCGTACGAGTGCTTGCCATGACGGACGATGGCAGCGTAGGTCCTGTAGTGAAGCTATGGATGTCATCCATTGGATGTGTATTCGTAGGTGCTCCAGTAGACTTTGCTGGCTCTCCACTCACTTCGGTAAACTGTTTGCTCGTTCTCTGACGTACTAGTAGACAATATGGAACTGATCGAGGATGAAGGCGAAGTTGGTAGGATCGACGAAATAATTTTCGTGTTCTCTATCTTATCGTTTTAGAGTATACTTAGCACAAGATATTTGGTCCAGTGGTAACTTTTATTTTAGAGTGAGCACTCACTAAGGGCACATTTACTGATATGTCAATACTTACACTGCGGTAGAGAAGTATCTGCTAGTCTTACAAGCATATCTAGCGTTCATTCCCTCAGAGAGATATTCATTAGATGTCTAGCTATAAAAGTACTGGAGGCTGTGGGCTTGAATTTATTCCTGAGGCTAACGCTAACTCAGCGTCAATTGCAATGGACAAACCCGTTGGGTACGGATGGAACAGCTCTGTCTGGAGGTGCAACAAAGAATATCTCGCCGAATTTCTTCATTAACAACAGCAATCTGACTGCACCGTTAATGATAGTCATCAGTAGTAAGGCTCAGACTCCACGTGAAACGACTTAGGTTGTAAACAATATCCAGTTGCAGTTCCAAGAAACTCCTACACGAGTCGTATTTGTTTTGATATACTCAATCCGTCCTTTGTTTAGGTTTGGGGGGAATCATACCTTATCGCAAATTAATGAGCTAATTGAGCAGTGAGATTTGTTTTGCATGGGTCTCGGATCAAGCTGCAGTTTTATATTTTGCTGTGCGCATGTTATATCTACACTTTGGAGCCGTAATGCATACCGATATTCGCATTAGCACATTCCACCGACTTGGTAGACGTTTGTTCCGCAAAAGTCGAGTACAGTCGTCGCAAAAGTCGAGTACAGTCGCGCTAGACGTTCTGCTCCATGGTCAGCACCGTCTTGTCAACGAAGGCCTGCTTGGGGACGATAATCCGAATGTGCTGACGCTTGTCTGTAGCTGTGATGAGGTAGGTGGTGGTACAGGTCCCACAAAATAGCTCCTCGACTGCGACGACTAAACGTGAATGCTTGGCGAGGTGAGTCACGCGGACGATAAATGCAGCGTTCGGACAAATGATGGCGGCTACCCACCAACAATACGCTTGCTATAACGCCATGACGACAGCAACGGCGGTGGCAGGTGCGACTACAAATAGCGCAGTAATCACGCGGATGAGACCACTGGCATGGCTTTTACGACGCCAGTATCCAGCGGTTCACAACAGCCCCGTCGTCGGTGGTAGTATTCCATGGGACAACGAATGAAGTTGGTCGACGAGCGCAATGATGGAAGCCCCAGCAGCCGAATCAATTGAGAATGACGAGTCCGGGGGTAATGAAGATAGCCTCCGGCAAGACAATGCTAAACACCCGTCGATGTTGAAGTAGTTCAAATAGACACACGGTTAGGCCAATCCCTTACAGACGACCGCATTTCTGGACCACGGAAGCCTCCGGCAGATAGCAGTGCGGGTGCGGCGGACGACGTTATGGTGAACGTCTTCAGGATGACTTGGTACGAGCTCGGCAAATCGGAAAGTGAGCTCTCAGTTCTGCCGCGCGCACACGATACGCTGCTACTTGATGAACGTCGAAAAACAAACAATCACACCAATCAGAGGGTGCCATCGCGCCGTACGCACAGCCTATTGGAGGAATTTTACAGCGAGTCGATTTTATTGGCGGAATCACCAAAGCGAACCCACAGGAGAATTAGGTGGGCGATCTTACCGATTCGCGCGCTGAGAAATGATTGGACACTTTACTTCAACGTCGTTTTAGATGTACCCTGATTTAGCAGTTCAACGTTGGATTGGAATTGAAACAATTAGATGAATGTACTTAATTACAGATCATATTTTTCAGCGAATGCCAAAAGCGGTATCAACCGCAGTCCGACTCGATCTTACACGTTGTAGTCTTAGTCAGTATGCGTATCAAGCAAACGTAACTGTGATCCTCTCGATTAGTAAATATTGTGTATCTGAGTCAAAACAATACACACGTTGAAAATAAACATTTTGCTTTGTGGACCAAATGTCTTGAGTTTTCTATTCATGATTTTTGCTAAACTTAATATGATGACATATTAATATTCATTAGACAAAACAAAAACAAACACTCATAATATTGCGTAGTCGACCGAGATCGGAATGTCCAAATTCAACACTATTATGCGTAGGTGGTCAACGATATACTATAGTGATCAACTTCCCTTTGAAAAGCTCCGAATCCAGCAGAGCAGCAGAACAGGTAGTTGGGATTTTACTACGACTGGAAGAGAAAATGGAAACCGTTATCCGCTCATTCGTTTGTTCCGTCATGATGTCTGTGGGTCGTGTTGCTCACATGGCTGCTTGGAAATCGGACAGGAAATCGCTGTAGAGCTCAAAGAAAACGTCGGCAAGGTCGCAGTCTACGAACGATTGGGATCAACTCTACGACATGTCATTAATCTGATCCTGCATGGCTGTGTAAGCTTTTTCGAGATTGATGACAATGATATGACGCCGGCGGTGGCGTGTCTTCGCCATCTTGACGTGGTAGTGAACTCGGCGCCTAGTTGCTTTCTCGTTTAGATCTAAAAGCTGTCGTCCAACATGTTCGACAGGGTGATAGAATTGACGCCTTTAGCACGTTTATCATGGGTTGTCCATCCCATGAGTGTCTGAATAGCAGTGGTGATGGACGCATTATCATTATATTATATGGTGCGGATCTGAATAGCAGTGGTTGTGGACACATTATTTTAATGAACTTGCATGGAACATGAAAGTGGTGGATGAATATCGTAATATCGGCAAACATATCTATTTGTCGTCGTCACTTTCCTCTGGACCATAGGCACTTCTTGGGGGGTACGTCTGTCGCGATTTTGTGATGTTTAACATCACCAGCTTATCGCCTAGTAAATCAGCATCGAACGATGAATGAAGAATGCTTAGACTCGTTATGCGCAGTCGAGGAACGGTTCAAGCTAATGCGTACATCAACTATTAACTGAAGGATAAAGAAGAAGAAATGATTTGATTAACTAGTTAGCGGATTTCTCGTCTGTGTGATTCTATCTCAAGATTCTAAAACTACACTAAGCTAGCGGAATCCAGATGTTGTTTGCCCTTCAGGGATTACATTCGTCATTGATTCAAACCCAGTTTTCGAGTTAGCTTCTCCAAAGTAGATCGCTCACAATCAAGTTCGCCCGCGTGATGGTAAATAAATTGGCAATGCTTCTTGAAGGAGTTTTGCAGGTTGCCGATATTTGGCGTTTGAGCTATTGTTTGACGGAAGTTAATGTCGTTTCGAAGTCTCCAAACCGCATGAAAAACAATAGCTGTTTGAACTTTCCGCAATACAAGAAGTACTTTCTGGTTCCTCCTCCAGGGCTTTGAATATCACGAGGCTCAGGAAAAAGCAACAATCACCAAGTCAATGACGACCGAAAGAAACATGTCCATGGAGTCCATATCTGGCGCCATGTTGAAGCCAACGTTGGATACGCAAAAAGGCAATGCTCAACTGTTTCAATCGAGTGACAGCTTGGACGCACACATTCTTGAATTGTCGGGGTGAGCCCACAATCAAGTCCGAAATACAATCGCAGCATTACATCATGCATTACAGGAAGTAAGAACCCTCGGAGTGATAGTAAGCTGGACAACGTTTGATGTATTCGTTGCCTTGGACATCCCAAATCCTCTAGCGGTTGATGCATCAATTCAGGTACTTTCTGAAATAGTTTACTCCAATCGTGAGTCCACAATTTAGGAAAGAACCGAACTGTGTGCTCTGTAGGAGCTGAGGCAGTGACCGCCATCCCGAAAATGGGCGGCGCAAGTGAATATTCGATAGCTTGAATTCCACCTTCTCTAGAGTTTGGAAGTACTCGATGAAAGACTTGCGTCAATTATCGATAGAGCAGGAAAATATCATGCGGGATTTTTCTGGATCTACCTGTTACCCTCAGCACTGTCCAAACCTTGCTGAAAAGGCAGTAGACGTTGGCTAATTGCAGTTTTCGTCTAGAAAATTTGCAAAGCAAAGAAAATCGTTTTTCGCCAGTGTTCGACACAGGTTTCGAAGTTTCATCGGGCCTGTTCCCAAAGGTTTCAAGGTTCTTGCAGTCCCATGCTCATTCAAAACGTGAAACTCTAGCATCGTGCTCCACCAAATTGGGCTATACAATGCGAATTGTAACTCTCGTATTCTATTGAACAGCAACGTTCGATCTGGCCACTGAATTCGTTTCCATTCCCGCAGGGTATGTCTCCACCACAACGGCAGCATCGATGCTTTCCATCCTGCTGGCTTCGGAGGCTCTTGAAGAAGAAAATCACTTGAACGAAGACGTGAAAAGCAACCATATCGTAGTGTGAGCATAGCTAACATTGGCCGATACCACACATTCTCATCATCCTCAGGCTGAGCGCTTATTGTTAACACGACAAACTACCTGTAAAGCTAGGATGTGAAATCCGTTTGGTCGTCTGGGGAATCAAACGAAATAAACCAAAACAATCAGCCCAGCGGAGTAAAATACTTCTGTTTGCTTATTCATTCAACCAAACGAGATTTAATACACGTCGGCAGCTCTATACCTAGACAATCTTTCATGCATTTCTTACACTCGATGAATTGTATAATCTGAAGTGCAGGCAAGTTCGTTTAGATGATGCTAGCTCTAGTTGATCCTGCAAAAATCATACGTATATGTATTTATGTATTAGTGAGTAGCTGCTGTGTATACATTGTTTAAAGGGGTGGCGTGGTCTTCGTGTACCAGTAAGCGCAATGGGGCTTTGCAGACCACGACACACCAATTGGTATCGTTTGATGTAGACTCCAAATTGAACAGAACGGTTGCTTGCAGTCGGCGCGATGTCGCCCGCACATCATGCTCGTTGTGATGACATGAACCAGTCTTGGAGCTTTCATGACGAATTGTTCCAACGCAATCGCACTGGATGGCTCAAAAACCAAGTTATTGGAAAAGACAATCGTTGCCGACCGCATAGCGGACCTCGATTCACTGCAGGGCTGTCGTATATCACAAGTGTAGATGTGAACCTTGGCCAGCCTAGGCTGTGTTGCATTAGCTGACTCAATCACTGCTTTTGACAGCAGTGATAATTCATGCTGGATCTCAACACCAATACACAAGCCGATAGGTGTCTCAATTGCCACTTGAGCGACAACATTGCCAACACCGGAACCAACGTCTAGAAATACGTCCGTTGCTTTTACTGGAGACAGCAATGATAACAATGTACTCACACCATGCATCGAAATCTCACCGGCGTGTCGATCTGGCAATGCTTTGCTTGACTGCAGTTCTCGTCGCGAAACCGAATAGAAAATACTGGCTACGACACGATGAATGTGTTCAGATCTTTGTTCAGCTGGAAGCCTGGCCAGTCCCGATACACGCATCCGGTCATTCTTTTTACTGGTAAAAAATCGTCGTGGAAATTTGTCCAACTGAGTCCCGTACGTTTTCTTCAATGTTTTCAGGCGCATTTGTAGTTGATTCCGCGTTTTATTATAAGGTATGTCATGCCAAAGACGCTTCCAATCGATTTTGTGCCCTTGGTCAAGCTGTCGTTTTGCCAGACGAAACAACAGACGATCTTCTGCATCTGAAAAATCAGCCATTTATGTTTAGCTGGGATAAATCACTACTGACGTAAGTACCATAATCAGTTACAGACAAACGGTCCTTAATATAAACGGATCGATAAATCAGGGTACATCTAAAACGACGTTGAAGTAAAGTGTCCAATCATTTCTCAGCGCGCGAATCGGTAAGATCGCCCACCTAATTCTCCTGTGGGTTCGCTTTGGTGATTCCGCCAATAAAATCGACTCGCTGTAAAATTCCTCCAATAGGCTGTGCGTACGGCGCGATGGCACCCTCTGATTGGTGTGATTGTTTGTTTTTCGACGTTCATCAAGTAGCAGCGTATCGTGTGCGCGCGGCAGAACTGAGAGCTCACTTTCCGATTTGCCGAGCTCGTACCAAGTCATCCTGAAGACGTTCACCATAACGTCGTCCGCCGCACCCGCACTGCTATCTGCCGGAGGCTTCCGTGGTCCAGAAATGCGGTCGTCTGTAAGGGATTGGCCTAACCGTGTGTCTATTTGAACTACTTCAACATCGACGGGTGTTTAGCATTGTCTTGCCGGAGGCTATCTTCATTACCCCCGGACTCGTCATTCTCAATTGATTCGGCTGCTGGGGCTTCCATCATTGCGCTCGTCGACCAACTTCATTCGTTGTCCCATGGAATACTACCACCGACGACGGGGCTGTTGTGAACCGCTGGATACTGGCGTCGTAAAAGCCATGCCAGTGGTCTCATCCGCGTGATTACTGCGCTATTTGTAGTCGCACCTGCCACCGCCGTTGCTGTCGTCATGGCGTTATAGCAAGCGTATTGTTGGTGGGTAGCCGCCATCATTTGTCCGAACGCTGCATTTATCGTCCGCGTGACTCACCTCGCCAAGCATTCACGTTTAGTCGTCGCAGTCGAGGAGCTATTTTGTGGGACCTGTACCACCACCTACCTCATCACAGCTACAGACAAGCGTCAGCACATTCGGATTATCGTCCCCAAGCAGGCCTTCGTTGACAAGACGGTGCTGACCATGGAGCAGAACGTCTAGCGCGACTGTACTCGACTTTTGCGACGACTGTACTCGACTTTTGCGGAACAAACGTCTACCAAGTCGGTGGAATGTGCTAATGCGAATATCGGTATGCATTACGGCTCCAAAGTGTAGATATAACATGCGCACAGCAAAATATAAAACTGCAGCTTGATCCGAGACCCATGCAAAACAAATCTCACTGTGTATTTTCAAGTGTGATACAGGAATCTTCGACAATAAACAACGTCTGAAATATTGTGGATTTTGAAGGAACAATTTCCTTCTGCGTCTTCTTGTCTTCCTCCTCGTCCTCCGTTGTCTTGCTCGCTTTCTCTTTTTTCTTCTCGGGTGTCACGACTACCTTCCTCTCAACAATTTCCACGGCTGATACTCCTTCTTTCTGGACAAACTTCTCTTAGATGCAGCTACCGGTTGAGAAACCAATGTTGGTGGCTTTGCTGTTCCATTAATCGCTGTATTTCTCCCCCTAGTTGGCTGCGAACGGCTCCCTCCAACCGAGTTCTTCCTCATTTGTGTGCATTCTTCCACAGTAGGGAAATCACTAGCCACGAACGTCACAGTAGGGAACTCTAGACTCGTGGAATGACATGTATACAACAAAGTAAAATGTATTGCCCTGTCGAGAAGGCGACCTTGAACTGAACGTGATCTGGACTCGCTATTTTACGTGTTCCATGGCTGGTTGTAAAGCTCGTTGTCAAAAACACATAGGACGTCTGGTACACGTCTGTGAAATTGTTTGGGAGGAAGTGTTACAGACGTCTTGCGGATGTGCTTTTCCTCCAACTCGTCCTGGTTCTTGTGGTGGCTACACGTCTTGCACAGGCACTCCATGTACATGTCTTGCACGGAGATGATGACGTACTGCATAACCTTCATAGCCATGCTAAGGTAGACCACCATATTGTAGTTTTTCTCCTCCAAGAAACCTTGATAGCCGTGGTCATATAACTCTTCAGCATCGATGGTCTTGTTAGCTTCCATCGCCACGTGCTCTTCAACATGCTGATCCAGTAATTGACGTTTGTGTTTCAGAAATGCATTCAGAAAGAGGCGTCGTTTTTGGAGGTGTTCATCACGGATCTACAAATAGAAATTGTCAGAGTCCAGGAGAAAATCTGCACTTCAAAAAATCGTACCCCTGAAATGTCCAAACAAGTGTGCAGCCACCTCATCATCATTGTATATTCATGATCAATTTCCCCGAGCTGATGTGAGATATACAGCGCGTAGATCTCCTTCACCGGTAATGCTGCTACAAAGTCGTCGATTTCGGTTGATGACTGAAAACTACTCTCGAATTCCTGGTGGACACACAAAGAATAAATACACATTTGAATACAGCAGTAGTATGGTGTCATGCACCTCAGGGTCCAGTGGGTAATAGAGTGGACACAGATTTTCAAACTCTAAATCCATGTTACAGGAGAAATACTCGAGTGCCTAACCAACGTATTGTAAGTTATAGTTTGAATAAGCGATGTTTATATACGTACATATTCCATTGTAAAGCCTGCTTTTCTGTATATTCTCTTGCCATTCGAAGCTACTGTCACCGTTGGTAGTTGTAGCTAGCAAAACAACTATTAGATATGCGAGTAACAAAAGTAAAACCCAACAACCTCGACTTGATCAGGGCGCCGTGGGTGGTCAGGTTTCTTTTTAGGATGTGCCATCATCTTCGCAAAATGAGGAATGCGCTCGTGGATCAAATGAGTCTCATCACGCCTGACTGCATTGCAGTGGGTTCGCGTGGGACTTTTGACCCTTCAAGATCGCACGTCAGGGCTGACTTCAAGCTGAGTTCGACCCAAATCAGTAGTTAATTCGTAAATTTCAACAGATTCAGCAGGTTTTTATCAGTTTAAAAAGGTGTTTTGCCGTGTAGCCGAAAATTACCCCTAACCCCTCTAACGTATGAGTGATTTGATTGGATAAAATCCTTGTTTCAAAACACGTTGTTCCACCACCAAAACACGGCATGGTTCAGGCGACCTTTCGACTCGAAGGTAGCATTCTGCTACCTTCTGTTGTGTTTAAAATCCACCTGCTTTTGGAACACCCTCGTTGGGGGCAAAATGCTTCCATGTTCGCGAAAGGGTTAATGCCTAAGGTTAATTTGTTATTCTGTACGGTGTCAAGGCGAGTTAACCGTGCCATCAGAGCTTGAGCTCATTTGAGTTGATACAAATCCCCCATGGGTGAACGACTGAGCAGAGTTCTTGTAGACGAACTCATGACGCGCAGCTTCCAATGTGTCCAAGCGGGTTGCTTCCAGCAAACATTTCACACAAAACGCCACTTTCCGTTGAGAGAGTTCGAGATCCGGTGCGATGAAGCTCAATTTCTTGTACACTTTGCACGATCCACAGATCGTTTCAAAACACAACTTGCAAGTGCTACTGGACTTGCCAATCTTCAATTTCGAGTTCTTGGTCGGCTTCGAGCACGTGACACACACAGATTTGACAACTGGAGCACTTTTCTCTCTCATCTCTGCGTGCTTTTGATCCAACAACCATGCCAATTTCTTCATCTGTCCACAATACGAATACTTGAGCCCTGCCATTGTCGCTTGGACCATTCCTGCTATGGCCATCGTTCGGACTATATCGCCTGCTGGATCCATGATGCCTGTACCTCGACAATCCGTTCGATCAGGGCCTTCTTGCCGAAAAATGGCGCAGAACGACATGTTGCCACGGACTCGATTGGGTAACTCGAGTGTCTCTGGAAAATGTACAGAGTGGAGTAGATGGTAACCCACACGTTCATCACTTTTCGAAGACAAAATGCCGGTGCTTTCGAGATAAATGTAGTCTCGGTTTTTTACAACACCGATGGAAGCCCCAGGGATGTCGATCTCCATCCATTTCACCACTACCGAGCGAAATGGCTCCTCCACTGTTGGTTCTATGATCGTAGCGAGCACGGCAGCAGCACTGAAGTCATTCAAGTATGAAGATTTGATCCTCATGGCTTCCAAAGTCGGACTTACAAGGCCAAGCATGTTCTCATCCAGAGTTCCAGGTAGTGGGCCGACCATGAGTGATTTGGGTAGTTTTGAGTCAGGATTCGACTTATTTCGCTCGAGATACGTCGTGGTGGCACCTGAAGTTGTGAACTTCTTCCAGCGAGTCAGATCAATGTCCTTCTTGTTGTTTAGATACTCTTCATACCCCTCGAAATTCGCATGCACGAGGGTATTGGCGATATCCACAAGTTTGGTACAGTCTTCATCAGTTAGCGTCAAGTCCCCGAATGGATTAACGGTGAAGCGTTTGTTACTCATTCGGACTGCCCCACAAATTGAAAACTGGGCTGGACTCTCTCTATGAACGATTTGCAAATCGTGATGCTCCACCTCCATCTGGCGTAGTTCATCTACGCGGACGCTGCTGGACTCCTGTCGGTCCACAGGACTCCACACCAGCTAAACGATAGGGCTGACTGCATCCATGACTTCCCATTTCAGAGCTCGCAATTCTTATAATACCTCTTTAGAGTAAAAAGTACTTGGAATCCGTGAAACTTTTCTTCTAGTTATGCTCAGACATCTCACAACAAGGATAGAGTAAGCAGGAAAATGTAGTGGAGCTGGAAGAGCCAACATTTTTTCACCAACGTTATTTAGGCGATAAAACTTCGGTGGGATCTAACATTTTTCTCGAAATTGGCTGAGACTATACAGTAATCGGTGTATTTGACAACAAGTGACAGCAGGGATCTGCGAACGAGCTGCTACATTGTGTACAATACGGGTATTTTGTAAAAAGCGGAGTTATTCCAAACCTTTTTTGCATTTGTGTTGCAAAAAGTGGAGTTTTTGAACTCGCTGTTGCAAGACGCGGTGTTGCAGGGAACACGTGGAGTACATCGGGAGAACTGATTTGTACGACCTTCACAATATGGCGTCGATACTGTCGTCGCCACTTGCCCCTGCTACAGCATCGTCATGGGCGCTTGCTTTCCAGATCAGAAGTCATGCACAATAGCGATGCACCCGTATGCGGTTAACCATAATATGGTTGAAAAGCTAGCTGCAGAAATTTGAGGGGGGGGGTAATGCTGAGGTATCAGTGTGTCGGTGGAGGAGATTGTCGCTTCGAAGTTACAATGCTAAGATCACAGGGGCAAGCACGGAGCGGCTACTTTATTAGTCATTGTAACTTAGTTCACAATAGGTGTATAGGTCGATCAAGATTGACACTTTCTCAAGTTTGGGAGAACGAGCTCATCCGATCTTTAGTAACAAGTGACCCACGTGTTAGTGCGGCCAGTCCACAAGCGAGCTGTGAACACCGAAGCGCGTACTTGCACTGGCACCATAGTTTATCAATGTGGCATTCCATTGCAGCATTAGACTTTCTCGATCGGTCTACTGAGCAATTCTACTGTCGATGGCTGTTTCAAATTTGGTGTCTACTGTGCTCTGCATGGAGCTGAGGTTGGCTCCGGGATCCAGTTAGTTCTTATGTGAGAAATAGCCAACAATTTTAACCATCGTCCACCGAAGGTCAGCTCGAAGGCTGGGAGGAAGGTGGAGAAAGGTGATCTAGAGGTGGCATGAAAAGCAGGCTGGATGTTTGATAATACACATTTGCTTGTCTGAAGTCAGTGTGTGCCTGTATGTTGTTGACTCCTAATTAATGTGCAGGTTGTCGAAGGACTCTCCGTTGGAACTCCGTGTCTTGCAACAAGAACTCTGCTCTTTGCAACAAACAGTTGCAAATGCAAAAAAGATTGGAATAACTCCGCTTTTTGCAAAATTCCCTATATTGTCTGGCAATCAATTCTCCTGAGCTAAAACAACCGTAAACTTCCTAATCGTGGAGGAATCTGTTCAATTTTCTGTCGTGATTGCAGGTGGCAATTTTCCTTGGATCGATTCATCAAGGCTCGTTTGACATGTGTACACCAACGAAAGTCTTGAGAAACTGCGATGTCGGACCTTTGCTCCACCGAGAACACCCCACCGAGGATACCTAACACAGCTCTAGAAAATCAATGTTCGCAAATTGACCCATGTTTGGAAGTTGTACCAAGCTTTGGGCATATCCTAAATAAGCGTACCAGTGGTAGGCTCTTCTGCAAGTGAAGTGAGTTGTTGTTTTGCCTTTCCATCCTGTGCGCTGCTGTTGGATCAAGTAACTTGATTCAAGTTGATACAGACACTGTAGTCCCTCCTTTCGTTTGCAGGTACCGACAATGAGATTGAAGTCCACTTTCGTGTGCATCTACAATCAGTGGTACACAGTGTCCGTTGGTCTTACCGCTTTCACCAGTGAGCTTGGCGTCTAGATCGCCACAAAGATATCGCAGTACATATATTAATATTATTCATCTTTAAGCCAGGAGGAAACCATGAGGTAAACAGATAGTAAGCCTACTACGATACGAAATGGTTGAGGCATTAGTTGCAGTGCTATTATACCAACTGCTGTACATGTATAAGCGTGTTTATGGTGGGGACAGCCATAGCTCGCACAATGGCACTTGTGCTGGGAGACATCAATTCAAGCGTTATTCAACGAAGTACGACAACCGCGAGGAGCTGTACTGTACTGTACCAATGGTAGCTTACCATTTCCAAACACTCTGATGATTGCGACTTCAGAAGCATGTATCAATTGCAAAAGATCAGAAAGCATTATCCATAATTGAGGTCGTATCAGCAGTATTCATTCACATTTTACACCTCGAACGCAAAGCCACGCCTTATCCAGTGAAGTGGTTGCAGTGAGGCAGTTCACTGAGCGAGCAACACGACTTGTTTCTGGCAAGCAGATGACACTTCAGTGACTGGTTTCTTCACCGCATGGTCATTTCTGCCTGGGTCGTGCGACTAGAGTGCCTTGCTCTGACACGAGCATTCCAATTGCATTGATGTTTACTATAGCATACGGCAAGACGATAGTGCCTCGAAGATGTGGTGAGCGTAATGGACCTCCGTTGGTCACGTTTCTTCCCAAAAAATGCACTGGCGAACGACTTGCAGAGTTCGCCACTGGTGAATCGCCAGTACAAAATTTGCCGTGCGTCGTAGGTGAGGCACGGTCTCATTTACTCGCCGTCTCGACAATGGCCGGTGGTAGTCGTTTCACCGTAAACCCGTTCCCGGACTTGGTCCTGACTGCGGAGGACCGTAGTCAACTCATTGAAATTGCTCAAGAACTGGTAATGGCGAAATTCACTGAATACCAAGAACACATCAACAATCAAAAGTACGTCGATATGGCACGTTGGAAAAAATACTCGAAAGATGGCAATACGATGATGTACTTGGAACGCAAGAAGTCCAACCCGGAGTCCAAACTTCCGGCATTGTTGATGATCGGACCCCTTCCTGGTTCGTTGGATGAAAATATGTTTGGACTAGTGAGTCCGACACTCGAGTCGATGCGAATCAAGTCATCGTACCTTAAGGACTTTAATGCCGCTGCAGTTCTCGCTACAATTGTCGAACCAACTGTGGAGGAACCATTTCGATCGGTGGTGGTCAAGTGGATGGAGATTGACATTCCAGGATCTTCCATTGGTTTTGTTCGCAACCGCGACTACATTTATCTCGAAAGCACTGGAATTCTACGACTTGATAATGGTGAACGAGTTGGATACCATTTGTTGCATTCCGTGAGCTTTCCACAGACTCACGAACTACCAAACCGTGTTCGTGGCAACATGTCGTTCTGCGGCATGTTTCATCAAGAAGCACCAGATAAGACAGACTGCCGCGGCACAGGTGTTATGGATCCGGGAGGTGATATGATTCGTGTCCTCGGTGTCATGGGGATGGCTCAAGCTACCATGGCTGGAACAAAGTACTCGTACTGTGGTCAAATGAAAAAGTTGGCATGGCTCCTTGAACAAAAGCATGCAGAAGCGAGGGAACACGGGACACCTCCGTTCAAACCTGCATGTGTGACCTGCCAAAAGAAGGTAAAAGGACGGAAGTTCGGGGAGTTTGGTAGGTCTAGCAGTACGTGCAAATTGTGTTTCGGTGCTGTTTGTCCCTCATGCAAAATCCCCAAAAGACTGAGCTTCATCGCCCCAGACTTGGAAATGGTACAACGCAAAGTGACTTTCTGTGCGCGATGTTTGATCGAAGCTACTCACATGGACACGGAGGAAGCTGCTCGAATGCAATTTGTATACAAGCATACTGTGACATCGAGCGTCTACGGATCGTCAGGTCGTTTATCCGACGAAAGTGTGCGCTCGGACAACACGATGAACTCGTACGCATAGTATGAGTTTGCAAGGTTGAATTGACTTGTGAGAGAACTACTAGTACATCGTTTTCTTCGGAGGTTACATATAAAAATGGTCAGAGTTCTGTGTATTCGATACGATCCACGCAAAAGCTCATCATCAATGCTCCGCGAGCAGTGAAATATGATTCAACATTGGTAACGATGCATGTCTGACTAAGATCTAGTAATTCCCGGAGACTATGAGATGGCTTGAACAAGATTAATTTCGACTAACTGCATAGGAACCTTCCGATCTTTTACACTCACTAATTGTTCAACAACGACACGTCTACCTTGTGTTATTATCCACAAGCTTCGGTCAAGTATTTTGATAGAGCATCGATGCCGGGAAAACGGAGTTCATAGGTACAGTCAACATCAAGTTGTCTTGTTGGTTTTTGTTAAAAACTGGGAGCTGGCACCGCCGTGTGATTTGTTACTTGCTGCAGGGTGATTGCGATGAACGTCATTGTCCAACCTGCAGGACAGGGAAAACAACTCTCGAAAGCACCAACGTACCAGAATGAGCAATAAACGCTTTACCGCTAATCCTTTCGTCAAGCTAACACTAACTTCCGAAGACCGTGCTAAGATTGTGCAAGTCGTCGACACTCTTCTGCTTACCAAGTTTGAAGAGTACGAGGAGTATTTAAACGATGAAAAGCGAGTTGACCTTACTCGATGGAAGAAGTTTTTGAGCGCAGGTGCCGCGACGACGTACATCGAGCGAAAGAAGTCGAATCCGGATTCCAAATTACCACAATTTCTCATGGTAGGTCCGCTGCCCGGAACTCTGGACGAAAACATGTTCGGCATGGTCAACCCGACTCTAGAATCGATGCGCATTAAGTCTTCGTATCTTGACGACTTCAGTGCTGCTGCTGTGTTGGCTATGGTGGTGGAGCCGACTGTGGACGACCCATTTCGAGCTGTTGTGGTAAAGTGGATGGAAATCGATATCCCGGGAGCCTCCATCGGAGTCATAAAGAACCGTGACTATGTCTACGTGGAGAGCACGGGCATCATGAAATTGAGGAACGGTGAACGTGTGGGTTATCACATACTGCACTCGGTCAACTTTCCACAAACGCATGAACTCCCGAACCGAGTCCGTGGTAGCATGTCTTTAAGTGCAATTTTCCATCAAGACGGCCCTGATCGAACGGATTGTCGTGGCAACGGCGTGATGGACCCAGCAGGTGATTTGATCCGTCCGATGGCTGTGGCTGGAATGGTCCAAGCTACAATGGCAGGTGTAAAATATTCCTATTGTGGTCAGATGAAGAAATTGGCATGGTTGTTGGATCAAAAACACGCAGAGATGAGAGAGAAAAGTGCTCCAGTTGTCAAATCTGTGTGTGTCACGTGCTCGAAGCCGACCAAGAACTCGAAATTGAAGATTGGCAAGTCCAGTAGCACTTGCAAATTGTGTTTTGAAACGATCTGTGGATCGTGCAAAGTGTACAAGAAATTGAGCTTCATCGCACCGGATCTTGAACTCTCTCAACGGAAAGTGGCGTTTTGTGTGAAATGTTTGCTGGAAGCAACCCGCTTGGACACATTGGAAGCTGCGCGTCATGAGTTCGTCTACAAGCACTCTGCGCGATTGTTTGCACATGGGACTTTAATTTACGGCGAAATTAGTTCAAGCTCAGAGGGTACAACAAACTCTTCCTGAGTACTTCAAAGTAGTCAGGAAAACCCATGTGATAGCTTATTGCGTCAAGTTGCAGACTGAAGGAATTGATGGCCGAGTTATGGCGATAGTGTGGTTGTTTGTTCTGTTGTTGTGCTGTCGATAATGAGAGACAAACATTCGCCTGGTACGACTCAATTTACCGGACCAAGGCTGTGTTATCTACTGACAAACTAAGGGACTATGATGATCGAATCAATTTGTTTTCGGTAACATCAATTGACATTTGAGCACAAATGTTGCCATCTCGTCATTACATCGAATTCAGATCTACGAAATTATTATCCTGACAGCGCATTCACTGTAGCGGTCGTAATGTACATTCTCTTTGCTTGTTGACGGCCAGCATTATTCACCGGTAATGCGTAGCTGACGCCCTGAAACTATTACCTGATGACAATTTGGGTACTGGCGGACGGATATTGTACTCGTCACTTTACCAAGGTACATCATTGTGAACTGGAAGAGAGATCTCCACCATTCGAATTCACTTAGACAAAGTTTGCCACTCTTCAAGATCAGTTATGATCAAGTAGCCCATCTGGTATTTTTCTAGTCCAAAGGAGAATCTCGAGAGCTGCGAAGATGGAAATCCTTACAGTACATCAGCTGTAGTCAAGGGTGTTGCAACTATCATGTGACTTTGAAGCATTTAAATTCGATACAATTTCAATTGCGTGTACGCCTGGATATCACTGTGAAAGTCTTGAGAACCAAGTCGTTTACCACAGAAAATTATCTTCTCAAAATTCATCTCACGATTATTAATCAATATTACCGTGTATCAATCAAGTGATTAGATGTAGGAAGATGATTAGATGGCAAGTTCACATTGAATTTTCTTGTGAACCTTACAACTTCATGTGCACCACACCATTCTATCATACATTTTTCAAGTACCTTACATGTTACTTCACATAATTACCACTTCACCAAGTCAGACGCAACGTTGTGTATCATTCCTGAATTAACCATGTCGCCACCAAGTGACCTTCGCCTCACTCCCCTGACCACTGAAGATGACATTTGCCGCGTTGTAGCAATGGAAACTGCTTCATACCCTCCAGACGAAGCTGCTACTGAATCGGGTATTCGATTTCGGCAGAAAAATGCAGGTCCCTACTTTTGGGTGGGATATCTCCCCCATGGTGACACGGAATCCGAAACTCTTGTGGGTTTCGTCAATGGAACATTGACAGCAAGAAACGAGCTGGATGATGAGTCTATGAGTCAACACGATCCACATGGAAGTCTCCTATGCATCCACTCGGTAGTGGTGGACCAGGCTTTTCGTCGTCGAGGACTTGCGTCGCAACTGTTGAAACGATACGTGAGCATCATCGTTGACTCGCAGCCTCAAGTGAAGCGGATCCTGTTGATTGCCAAAGCTAATTTGGTGGGGTTCTATGTGAACTGTGGGTTCTCCGTGACGAGATTGTCACCGGTCGTGCACGGTCAAGATCCGTGGTTCGAACTTGCACTGGATTGCGAAGCGGCCAGACGCCCGCCAATGATTCAGGTAGGGAGAATGGTGACCTTTTTGAGATACAATTGATACGAACAGGTTGGTGTTGGGTTTAGGTGGATGCATTCACGAGCAAGGCTTTTCAAGGCAATCCGGCAGCTGTAGTGTTGCTGTCCCCGGCTGCGTACCACAAGTCGGGGGCTTCGGAATGGATGCAACGCGTGGCACTTGAAAACAATCTAAGCGAGACAGCATACGTTGCTCCACGTGAACGTACTGCAACGAATCCGGAACATATCGTGGAATATGATCTACGGTGGTTCACTCCAGGTACAACACATTTTTACTACAACTTGGATCAAACACTCTGTTAACTTTGTATTTATTTTGTGGTGTAGGTGCGGAGGTGAAGTTGTGTGGACATGCTACGTTGTCGACGGCATTCGCTTTGCATGACGCAGGCCACGTGACGTCGAGTCAAACCCTCCACTTCCACACACTGAGTGGAGTTTTGGTGTGCCGTTTTGAGATGGATCCTGAGACGAACAAGTTGCTCGTGTTAATGGACTTCCCGGAGCAGCCGACCACACCTGCAGGATCAATTGTAGTTGTGGATGAACTGGCCTCCGCATTGGGTATCCAATCGAGCGCCATTGTCGACGTGAAACAAGCTACCACGGATCTGCTCGTTCGCGTGTCACCCGAGGCTTTCTCCGCCCTCAAGCCGGATTTCGTGCAATTGGGCAAGACTGACGTACGTGGTTTCGCGATCACCGCTGAAATGCCTCAAGACAACAAGTCGAATGTGGACATCCAAAGCCGGTTCTTCGGACCTCGTGTTGGCGTGAATGAAGATCCAGTTACTGGAAGTGCTCATTGTGCGCTTGGACCGTACTGGGCTCCGTTGCTCAAGAAGACAACGATCAAAGCACAGCAGTTTACCCCCCTACGTGGTGGATATCTCACACTGGATCTTGTTAGCGCTGGACCAGGGCGAGTATTGCTAAAGGGTGAAGGTGTGGTCGTGCTACGTGGACATCTTTCTTCGTCGCCGTAAGAATAATGATGCACCAGGCATGAAACACACTTGATGATCTGCTGGAGTCCTCGACGTTCGTTGAAGACCACAATGTGTCAGCATAAAGTCATCTTAATTTCACGCGATACAGGAAGACGATGGTAATAAAACGTGTACAGGCACGATTGAATGGCGATGTTGTTGGTTGACTGTTAAAACTGGTCTTGCTAGCAGCAAGATTTGCAGTTCCCTCTCAAGTTGTAGCTCTTGACTGTATACATTGTCATTTCTCAATCTACCGAAATGGATAGCAATCGATTCATAGTAAATCCTTTCGGAGAGATGACACTAACAACAGAAGATCGAGCTCGACTTGTGGATATCACCGATGCCCTTGTACTTACCAGTTTTGAGGAATATGAAGAGCATCTCAACAACGAGAAACGAGTCGACCTTACTCGTTGGAAAAAATACTCGAAGGCAGGTCTGACAACAATGTATCTCGAAAGGAAGAAGTCTCATCAACCAACACTGCTCATGGTCGGTCCATTGCCCGGAACTCTGGACGAAAACATGTTCGGCATGGTCAACCCGACTCTAGAATCGATGCGCATTAAGTCTTCGTATCTTGACGACTTTAGTGCTGCTGCTGTGTTGGCTACGGTGGTGGAACCGAGTGTGGACGACCCATTTCGAGCTGTTGTGGTAAAGTGGATGGAAATCGATATCCCGGGAGCCTCCATCGGAGTCATAAAGAACCGTGACTATGTCTACGTGGAGAGCACGGGCATCATGAAATTGAGGAACGGTGAACGTGTGGGTTATCACATACTGCACTCGGTCAACTTTCCACAAACACATGAACTCCCGAACCGAGTCCGTGGTAGCATGTCTTTAAGTGCAATTTTCCATCAAGACGGCCCTGATCGAACGGATTGTCGTGGCAAAGGCATCATTGATCCCGCAGGTGATATGATCCGTCCGATGGCTGTGGCTGGAATGGTCCAAGCTACAATGGCAGGTGTAAATATTCCTATTGTGGTCAAATGAAGAAACTGGTTTGGGTGCTTGAGCAACGTCACACAGAATCAAAGGAACGAGGAATTCCAAGATCAGCATCCGTCTGTGTGACTTGCTCAAAGGAGGTGAAAAACTCGAGATTCATCAAGTCGAGTAGCAACTGCAAAATTTGTTTCGGATCGTTATGTACCACGTGCAAGATCATCAAGAAACTGAGCTTCATCTCACTGGATCTGGAGCTTACTCAACGCAAAGTGATGTTTTGTGTAAAGTGCTTGTTGGAAGCACTACGTATGGATACTCTGGAAGCTGCTCGCCAGCAATTTGTGTACAACCAACTCGTCCCACGGAATGCCTACACCTCGTCCGTGAGCTCATACTCGAATAGTACGGCCAATTCATCTTAGTTTACACCCGTTCTGAATGAATTCCTAGTCCTCCAGATAATATTCCAGATCAGCGTTGAAGACAAGCGGTATGGTTCCGATAAGATCGAGAGTAATGGATAGTATGACGACTCAACCAGCACCTTCCTCAACGTACAAATGTTAGTGACACAGATGGTCAAGACTTGATTCCATCCCTATGTTGTCCAAGAGAGCAGTGCTCTACCATTACCAGATTTGCCTTCAATTTCATTAGGCTATCTTCAAGAATGAACAACGAACGCTTCATAGTAAACCCTTTTGGGGAGCTAACACTAAGTGCTGAAGACTGTTCCAAGCTCGTGTCCATCGCTGATGAACTGGTGCTAGCCAAGTTTGAAGAGTATGAAGAGCATCTGAACATTGGCAAGAAAGTCGACTTGATGCGGTGGAAAAGGTTTTCAAACTCAGGCACAACGACAACGTACCTCGAACGGAAGAACTCCAACCCCGATTCCAAGTTGCCTGCGTTGCTCATGGTTGGTCCACTACCAGGAACTCTAGACGAGAACATGTTTGGTCTCGTGAGTCCGACTTTGGAAGCCATGAGGATCAAATCTTCATACTTGAATGACTTCAGTGCTGCTGCCGTGCTCGCTACGATCATAGAACCAACAGTGGAGGAGCCATTCCGATCGGTAGTAGTGAAATGGATGGAGATCGATATTCCTGGAGCCTCGATTGGCCTCGTTCGCAACCGTGACTATGTGTATCTCGAAAGCTCCGGCATCCTCCGTCTTAAGAATGGCGAACGCGTGGGTTATCACTTGTTTCACTCTGTCAGCTTCCCTGAAGCACATGAACTCCCGAACAGAGTGCGTGGTAACATGTCGTTCTGTGGCATTTTTCATCAAGAAGGCCTGATCGAACAGACTGCCGCGGCACAGGTATCATGGATCCTGGAGGTGATATGATCCGTGTGATGGCTGTCATGGGCATGGTGCAGGCTACAATGGCAGGACTCAAGTATTCGTATTGTGGACAGATGAAGAAGTTGGCGTGGCTACTTGAGCAACGACACAATGAAGCAAAAGAACGAGGTGCACCCGTCGCGAAACCAGTGTGTGTGAATTGCTTGAAAGAGATCAAGAATTCGAGATTGAACGTTGGCAAGTCCAACAGCACATGCAAGTTGTGTTTTGGAGCTCTCTGCGGTTCGTGCAAAATCTCAAAGAAGCTGAGCTTCATCACTCCTGATCTCAAGTTGGCTCAACGAAAAGTGAGTTTCTGCGTCAAGTGTCTCGTTGAAGCTACTCGTATGGACACACAGGAAGCTGCGCGACAGCAATTTGTCTACAAACAACGCGTTCAACCAAGTGTCTACGGTTCATCCATCGCTTCTGATGGAAGTGCAGGTTCTGATGGTACGATGAGTTCATCCAGATCTCATGACACCACCACCTAGAAGTTGAATGCATGAAAACTACTGAATATATCAAGAATGCCCATCGATCATTCGTAGTCACATTGAAGCTCAGACACCGCAAACTAGAAGAATCGATTCGTCGTACAAGCAATTCACCATCTTGACAGCACTTCTTCAACGTGCAATTGATTCCTGAGCATAGAGCACTGATCAGTTTCAAGTACGTCTATCAACAAATACGTGGCATATAGAAGTTGTCATGAAATGCATCAACGAACAGTAAAACATGCCCCTACCATGATAACGCTTATATGTAATATGCTTTTCGGATAAGGTTCGACTCTGGTTGTCATAAGAACCTGTCGGTAGTCTCGCAAGTGCTTGACGGCTTACCACATCTACTAAGAGCTCGGGAAATCATCAAGCAGCTGGTGGATGCACATACTCACTTGGATGGTGCGTTCTCTTCCGTTGTTAAAGTGGTAGGCGAATTGGTCAAATCACTTGTCAATTTGCGCGGTAACTCGTTTGTTCAGCATGGACAATCAACGCTTCACGATGAACCCCTTTGGGGAGCTTTCACTCAATGCTGAGGGCCGTGCCAAACTCGTCGAAATCACCGATGCAATCATCATGGAGAATTCGAGGAGTATGAGGAGCATCTGAACATTGGCAAGAAGGTCGATCTCAAACGCTGGAAGAAGTTCGCTAAGTCGGGGCCTACGACATCCTATCTCGAGCGAAAGTCTTCAAGTCCCAACACAAAACTGCCTCAACTGTTGATGGTTGGTCCACTTCCTGGTACGCTGGATGAAAACATGTTCGGCATCGTGAATCCAACATCGAGGCGATGCGTATCAAGTCGTCGTATTTGAACGATTTCAACGCTGCAGCTGTGCTTGCAACAGTCATTGAACCCACAGTAGACGACCCGTTTCGATCGGTAGTGGTCAAATGGATGGAGATTGATATTCCTCTAGCATCCATCGGACTCGTTCGCAACCGAGACTACGTTTACGTTGAGAGTACCGGCATCCTTCACCTCCAAAACGGCGAGCGTGTAGGCTATCACTTGTTCCACTCGGTCAGTTTTCCAGAAGTTCATGAACTCCGAATCGAGTGCGTGGTAACATGTCGTTCTGTGGCATTTTCATCAAGAAGGTCCTGATCGGACCGATTGCCGCGGTACGGGCATTATGGATCCAGGAGGTGACATGATTCGAGCGATGGCTGTCATGGGCATGGTGCAAGCCACAATGGCAGGGCTCAAGTATTCGTATTGTGGACAGATGAAGAAGTTGGCTTGGTTACTGGAGCAGAAGCAAGGTGAAGCTCGTGAAAAAGGTGCCCCAGCTTACAAGCCCTTCTGCGTGACGTGTATGAAAGGTGTCAAAGCCTCAAAACTTCACGGTGCCGTCACCACTTGCAAGTTGTGCTTTGGTGCTGTGTGCAGTTCGTGTAAAATCGCCAAGAAACTGAGCTTATCGCTCCGGACCTGACGTAGCTCAGCGGAAAGTTACATTTTGCGTCAAGTGCATGGTCGATGCCACGCAAATGGACACTCAAGAAGCTGCTCGCGAGCAATTCGTGTACAAGAAGTCGGTCGCTCCACCGATGTACGGCATGTCGATTGCGTCCGATATGAGCACTTGCTCGGAAAGTACGATGACGACGATGACAGGGTACTCTGGTTAGTCTGTCTTTGATAGGCAAACGCATGTAATTCGATTTGATGAATGTAAAGTTTTGGTATTGATTGAACAATGTGAATCAAGCACTCGTCTTTATAACTATAAAAACACAAGAATGACCTTTTCAAAACAAAATATGATGAAGTGGCAATCTACTGAGTCGAGATACTACATCATACTACTCGTCGAAGCGCAAGTTGTAGTCTACTAAATGCCCTATCTCAAATCTATCTCAAAATTCGAGTTTCTAGAAGTTTAGATAGATTTCTATTTTGTTTTAAACTTAAACCTAAAAAAATCTGCACATTGAGTGGACAATGTGCGGGATCGGACTCGTGGTCACAGCGCTCTCCTGCTCTGATCCATGCAGCATCGACGCTCAAGCTTTGTGTAACTCATCTCCAGCTACTCCACCTCATCTAGACAATAGTTCGTATGTCAATAATTCAATTGTATCGTCGAAATCGATCTTGAACTCCAGCGGAGACTGTGTCAACGAGGTCCCGATCACTACCAACAACTCAATCGTCACGTTACAACGGAATCCACTGGTGATAACGTTCCTCATGGGTTTGCAATGGCAATGCACTGTGCGGTGTTGCATCTTCGAGGAGATAAATTGACCCCCCAGCCAGTTGTAGATTCCGACGACAATGTACTTTGCTGGAATGGGGAAGTCTTCGGAATCAATGGAAACCAAGACGAGGACGATAGGGAGTTGATCCAAGGGAGTGACACAGTTTTACTATCCAAGAGATTGCAAGTTGCTGGAAAAAATTGCAAAAAATGACGTTGGAAGAGGTGGAAAAGAAGGATCCTGTGGTGGAGGTGTTACGGCACAATACGAGGACCTTTTGCGCTGGTGTGGCTACATGAGAAGACAAAGCGAATGTATTTGCTCATGATCGATTTGGTCGCAGGAGTTTACTTTACAAGAGGTGGGGAAGTGAAAATGAAAGGGATATGATAGCATATTTAGCTGGAACGGAGATGAAGTCGATGGAGTTCTGCGAGACGGACTTTGCGCGCTTTGTTCTGAGTATGTGGCAATTGGAGATAATGATGAAGACTTGGCGCAGTATCGAAACTACCTGCGTCAGGTATTTACGTAATGGATTTGAAAGCATGTCAGCCGACCGTGAAAGGGAAGTTGCCGTCCTACAGAATGGAATTTCACCCTTATGCTCCTTTGGATGCATTGTCATTACTACGAAATTTGATGTCTGATGCATCGAACTACGTCCTGGATCGATTTGGCTGCAAATTACCTTGTCCAACAGCTAATTCAGAGTCAGAAGGCACGAAAACGTTGGAATCCTCTTCACGTGCGCTCCTTGTTGCTCTCAGCAACGCTGTTGGCGTGCGGATACGCTCCATTCCATCTCGCCCTTCTCCAAACGGAGTTGCTGCAGCTCGTGTTGCAGTACTTTTTTCAGGGGGACTGGATTCTGTGGTGCTTGCAGCGCTTAGTCATTTTCATGCTCCTCCGGACGAGCCGATTGATCTGTTGACCGTCTGCTTCGATGGAAATTCGGGTTTCGCCTCGCCTGACCGTCTTGCTGCTGAATTAGCGCATGCTGAGCTTTGTGCACTATTCCTGAACGTCAGTGGATCTTGTGAATGTTAATGTACAGCGGACGGAGCTCTTGAGCAAGCAACATGAGGTCCAAACACTTATGGCCCCGTGCGATATACACACATGGATTTCAACATCGGTGCAGCCTTTTGGTTTCTCTCTCGTGGTCGTGGAGATATGAAAAATACAGCACAAGATGCAGGTAACGCCACATTAGAGGAGTTGAATGCATTCTTGAAACCTCACGAGGCGATCTCCGTGAATTAGAGACAGAAGTTGCTGCGCTGTCACTCTTTGGTGACAAAAATGCCGAAGGTAGCACGCTACTATGTCCTGTGCATCGATGTGGTCGCAAACGGAAAATTGGCTGCGTCCTGGGGATGTAAAAGCTGTTGTCTCAAGATGCAGAGAGCTGTGGAGAAACTGTGAGCGGTAGTGATAAGGATTTGTCGACCAACGCGAGGCTCAAGGTTATCGAGCTAAGCTGATTTCCATGGGCATGCAGTCCGAA